>ML815734.1:49747-63318 GCA_009831015.1 Picea engelmannii
ATGTCAAAATCATCTAACACTTGCACCTAGTTTCAACTATAAAGAAATTTATCTAAAAAAATTGAACCCAACAAATAAAGTAACACATCACCATCTTCATTATTGAATCACAACTTGATGTTTTATTGGGTAAATCACAACGTTTCACAAAATTGGCTATAAAGGATTTAAAATCATAACATCCACACCTAGCTATGTTGTCATGATAAAGAGATATTAGCATATGAAAGTCATCCAAAATTTGTGCCTAGCTATCATAAATATGCATGTGAAAAATTGAACCCTTACAAAAAAAACTAACACACCAACGCCTTCATTATTGAATCACAACCCCATTAATTGACCTATAATTTTTAACTCTTATAGCAAATTATTTTGTTTTAACATGACACAATATTGACTTTGTCACTTCGCTATAGTATTATCAATCTAATTAAATAATTGCATATTATTATTGTTTTGTGATAATGGCTAGGATCACATCTATTCTATTATATTTGGAATTTGCTCAATACATTAGAGAATGACCTCATCATTCCTTAAGGTATAAAATGTTTCTAGTTCCATGGTCTCATATGCTTATACTCTATTGTTTTTGAATGCTTGTGTTTTTTGGTTGATTTTTTATCATGAACCCACTTCCTTTTTTAGATGGATCTTGTTTTGTAGTAAGCATTGTCAAGTGTTTCAATGATCATATAACATGTATTTTTTAACATTTGATATGAAAATCCATGGGTTAGGATAAGTGGGTCAAATGTTTGAACTTAAAGTTCGGGTAGGAGCCTTGAGTGTAGTTCAAGTTTCCCATTGTAGATCAATAGCTCTAAATATGGAAGTATAAATCATCATTGCTATGTTGTTCCAATAGGAGCCATTTTATATTATTTATAAAAAATAAGACATCATCTTCGAGAAGGACAAAGATTAAAAAAATTAGTGATAAAAACTTCAATTTGTGGACACTAAAGATAAATAATATTTTGGTTAAAAAGATCAATGGATTGTAGTAGAGGTAAATTTAAAAAATGACTAATGAGGATTGGTTGGCATTGAATCAAAAGACATGTGAATCCATAAGGGTAGCCTTTTAGAATTTGTTCTTATGAATGTGTATGGTTTCGAGACAACCAAAGAAATATGGTATGAGTTCATCATTGCACCAAATAAAGTAACTAATAAATAAAATATGCCTACACAAAATGTTATATCTATTCAAGGTACACAATGCATATAGCATTGTTAATCACTTGAATGCTTTTAACAATTTCGTAAGCCAACTTGTTGTAGTGGAAATGTACATGACAAAGGATGACCGTTGCAACAATATTCTCTAGAAATTATAAGACTCGTGAAGAAATCTAGTGATTGAAATTTGCAATGGAGCAAATGACATGTTGAAATTGGAAGAGGTTGTTAGGAAAGTGTTGCAGGAAGAAACTGGAAAAAATCTACTAAAGGATGCCAAGATAATAAATCCATGTTTTCTAGAGGTGGTTAGAGAAACCAAACTCACCATAAGTTCAGTGAGAAAACTTCAAATACTATGACTACACGTGGGAAGTCATGATCAACACCCCCAGTTAAAGCAAGAAGAAGTTGAACAAGGTGATTTGTTGGAAGTGTGGTAGGAATAGGCATTTTTCAATGCTAGTTTAAGTCAAGGACAAAGGAAAGTTTAACCAACAAGGAGGAGAAACAAGAAACAATGGTATCTTAGATCTTTGAATACGTTGAAGATAAAGGTTGCATGAACTTTGCATCATTGTGCTTACACATTGATACTAAGTATTGGTTGATAAATTTTGGAGCTTTGTTTCATGAGTCCTCGTAGTTGGTGGTTTTACAGTAATAAGGAGTATAATGACAAATATGTCTTATGCAATAATGAAGTTATTAATAATTGTTCATAGATGCATGATAGTTCAAATCAAATATTGAAGAACCAAAAGTCTCTCAAGGGTTGTACATATTTCAGGGTTAATGAAAATTCTATTCTCTATTAGCAAGATGGTGGACACAAGAGTGATGATAAATTTCACCAAGGAAAATTGTTGAAGGGTTTGAGATTCTTTTGTCTTAAAAAAACACATGCATGTAGGAATTGTATGCAAGTTGGACACAAGCACCATGACCTCTACTAGTAACACTTCAACCAGGGTGGAAAGTGGCAGCGTTGATAGCAAGTAGAAAGAACTGATCAACTTGTAATTTGAAGCTTTGGCATTGAAAAATGGGGCATATTGGAAAGCACACTATGTGATTTAAGCTCAACACAAATGGTTTAGGGATTGGAGGAGCTAGACAATGCCTCTAATTTCTAATTTCGCAAACAATGCATCTAAGGGAAGCCACATAGAGTGAAGTTGGTTATGAATGAATGAAGAGTTGAAGGAATACTAGAACTACTACATGGTGATATGTGTGGGCCAATTGAAGTGCCCTCTATTGGAGGGTCTAAGTTTTTCATCAACTTCATTGACAATTTCTTAAGGAATATCTCGTTGTACTTCATGAAGGAAACATTTGAAGATTTTAACATTTTCAAGAGATTTAAAGCATAAATTGAGAGAGACATATGGAAGAAGTTGAAGTCTTGAGAAGAAATAACATAGGTGAATATTGTTTGAAGGGGTTACACATTGTTTATTGAAAACTATATCATCATTGAATGCATGTAAACCACTCTATATTTGATCCAGGTGGATATTGTTGGCCACCCAACTCTTCCACCAACTCAACATGGTTCTCCCTCTTGGCAGTTTTGTTATGATTTTATGGGTCCTAAACTTTCAGTGTCGTTTTGAGGCCCTAAACGATGTTTTTTTGAAAATTCAAGGGCCTGGGATTAATTCCAACGCAATCAAGCCATGCTACAACATTGTAGTCTTTAGTTTGAGCTTTCCAATGAGCTACTATGCACTCAAAATGGATATTGTATGTGAAATTTTCACCCCTGAGAAGTTGATGTATCAACTAACCACCTCAGGGCTCACAAACCTTTTCATGCTTCACCTCCTAGAGTTAGGGTTTTGGACCTTTAGGGTTCTTTCTTTATGTTAAAATGCCATTGTCTTGACCTCTTGTATTATCTTTTGTGAATGAGCTTATTGGACATCTCTCTCTCTCTCTCTCTCTCTCTCTCTCTCTCTCTCTCTCTCTCTCTTCAGAGATAAGCTATCACCATTCTAGATAGTTTTTGTTCTACAATATTCTACTATTTTATTCATTAATAGAAGTTGTGTTTTCGTTGTACTATGATGCTCTCTGCTATATTTATGTTTGTGTTTCATTTTGTTCTCTATAAAATCCAAATCGGTGGTATCAGATAAATCCACTCCTTGTTATTTATCAATGCATGTCCTCGACGAGGTTAGGATATAGAGATTTGGGTCTCGAGTTAGTTTCACTTAGGGACGACTGCTCTCACCGGCTCAAGTAGACCCCAATGGAAAAACAAAAGAGAGATGACAGAGCAGTTAATCATTTCAAGATGTTGCTCGAGGAATCCCTTGTGTGACAAATGAATGAGATAATGGACAACTTCACCTAGATCCTTCGACAATTGTCGATGATGTGCGAAACACCTTCAACAAGAATCCATTTCATAGGTGTGACACCATTCAAGGTATAAGTTAAATTTGATATCCCTTTATTTGAAGGAAAAATAGATGCAGATGCTTTGGAGAAATGGTTAAATATGTTAGAGTCTTATTACTGTGTTCAAAATATTTCCAACATCGAAAAGATCACCTTTACACTCCTTAAATCCCTTCCCCGTGTCAAAGATTGGTGGGAAAGTTACTGGGAGATACATAATGAAGACAAGTCCATAACATTCAAGACATGACCCACTTGGGTAGCCTTTGTGGATTCACTCAAGGAGTAATTCTACCATGTTGGAAACTATGATGACCAGCACACAAGATGGACAACTCTACGTCAGGAGAGAGACGAGATGGTGTCAAAGTACACCAACATATTCCATACCTTACCCTAAATGTTGGGTATCAGAGACTCTGAGTGGCACCTAGTTTTGAAGTATCACAGTGGCCTACGCAAATATATACAAATTGAGATGAATTTCTTAGACATATCCTCAATAAGAGCTATTTATCGATATGATATCAAAATCAAGCAGGAATTTAAGCAACGAAATAAGCATGATTTTAGGTTTGCAAATATGCCACAACAAAAGTATGGTAAAGGTGGCCCTAACTCACAAAACATGGGACAGAGCAAGGAGAGCAAACCTTAAGACAACTAGTCCAAGCCGTAGGCAAATAAGGGTAACGGGAAGTCGAAGGAGAACACTAGAAATTGGTATGAGTTTTACAAAATCCCCAAGCACAACACTGATGAATGCCACTTGAAACAATCATTGTTAGTCAATCTTAAAGAAAAAGAATCGGACTCTTATTCAAAACAAAATAAAGGAAATTGGATCATTGATGCATAACCTAGTGCTACCATCGCAACCGCAAAGATCCAATCAGACGAGTCAGAGGAAATTGAGGAGGGAGAGTTCCCCTTCCATTCACAAATATGGGTGAAGGGGACCCCACTACATTTCGTTGTTGTCAGTGATATCCAAAAGAACCTAATCTTAGTTGAGGTCATCAAGACATTGAAGCTATATACAATTCCACACCCCCAACCATATGCCATCGGTTGGTTGAGCCAAGGACAAGACATTTGCGTCAGCGAATAGTGTTGTTTGTCCTACGGTATCAAACCCTCCAAGATGAGGTATTGTGTGATTTTCCCCCACTCGAAGTTGGTGATGTTCTTTTAGGAAAACCTTATATGTGAAAACATCATGGTGTTATGAGTCATGGCCCTATAATTTCATTGTTACTTTGGGAGGTCATTCATACAAGGTACCAAAGGTAGTTCTAGCTACTACAATTTCATTGATCTCGAAAAAACAATGTCAAAAGGTAATCTCTCATACTGCAAAGTTTTTCCTCTTCGTGGTCTGGTCAAAAGGTGAACGAAAGGTCACTACGACCACCACAGCTTTAGCACAGGGTCTCTCTACATAGAAAAAGTAGGTGGACAAGGTTGTAGAACAATATAGAGACCTCTTCACTTAACCTATAGGGGTGCCTATGCACTATCAGGTCAAACATCCCATTGAATTAATACATGGTGCTCCTTTACCCAATGGTCCCATATACAGACACTCCCTTCTAAAGAATGAGGAAATAAAACATCAAGTTCATGAGCTCATTGGAAAAGGCCACATTCAACCAAGCTCCACACCTTGTGGGAGCATAATTATGTTGGTGCAGAAGAAGGATGGGACACGACGACTTTCTATTGATTATATGAACAAATCATTGTCAAGAACCAATACCCAATCCCCCAGATTGACAATCTTTTTAATCAACTTAAAACTTCCAAGTTCTTTAGTAAGATTGATCTGAAGTTAGGATACCACTAGGTTCCGATAGAACCAACTAACCTATGGAAGACAACCTTCAAAGATTCTAAAGAAGGCCTTTTTGAGCGATTTTTCATGCCTTTTGGCTTGACTAATGCTCCAACAACATTCATGGGGATGATGGATGATAGATTGCAGTCATTCACAAAATCTTTTGTGGCCATATATTTGGATGGCATCCTCATATTCAGTAAGACCTGGGTAGAACATTTGCAGCACATTCAGCAGGTCCTGAGCACCCTACGACAACACAAGCTATATGCCAATCTGGATAAATGCTCATTCGACTAGCAGAAAATTCAATACTTAACATACATCGTGGATGAACATGGGGTGCATGTGGACCCAGCCAAGATACAATTCATTTGTGATTGGCAAACCTTGATGACTTTGATAGAGCTCTGCAACTTCTTGGTCCTTGCCTGATGGAATATCAAACAATACTGAGAGGAGGGGGTGAATCAATATTGCCTTCTTTTTTCTTATTAATTCCATCAATATTAAGCACACACATTAATTATTCAATTAAAAAATATATGATGAAACAACAAACCCTTATGAACAAAAGATTTTATCGTGGAACCCAACAAGGAAAACCACCAACTCTTTTCTCATTAATAAATTGTTCTTTTAAAAACTTGTTTTCAAACTACAACTTGATGGAGAGACCGTCCCCAAGTTTCTTTAGCTACAACTGAAGGGATGCTTCCAAACCCCATTTACCAGCTACAACTGGAAGGAGGCTACGACCCCCTAGTTTATCAGCTACCACTGAAAAGATGTTTCGACACCCTATTTAACAGTTGCGACTAGAAGGAGGCTACGAACCCCTAGTTTATCAGCTACCATTGAGAGGATGCTTTGACACCCTATTTATCAGCTCCAACTGGAAGGAGGCTACGACCCCCTAGTTTATCATCTACCACTGAAAGGATGCTTCAACACCCTATTTAATTTTTATTGTCAATATGTGAATTTTTGCTAACAGCCAACTGATTTCACAATGCAATTTGCAAGATACCAGATATATAAAATATGCAGAACAGAAATGAAATGCTAGAAATGACAGAATAACAGTAAAATATCCAGCATAATCTTCACAATACACAGAAATGATATTCGAAATAGCAACAGAAATAGCACTTTGAATCAGATAGCAATGTTCACAGGCCTCTTCGAGGGGGAAACCTCCAGTCGAGCAGCACTCCGTTACAATAATCTCCAAGCTAGGGTTTTCATACCCTCGACCCTTATTTATACTAAATATGTCTATTAAGAGAAGCATCTAGAGGAAGATCCTTCTAGAAGCGGAATCTTCTATTAGGTCTTCTTACATCCGCCTAATTCTATTTTATTGAAAGGTCTTATTAATATTGACCTTTATTACATCCGAATACATTGATCTACCTATGTGCGGGTTAGGACCTTAACACAATTCAATTTCTATTGCTCTTCATATTTAATTTGATTCATGCATCCATTAACACAAGTCTTATCAGATTTGAATTTTTGACTTTGACTTGTTTTCCTTAGCTCCACCCTTCCTCCCTTGATGCAGGTTATAACACTTATAACTCTCTTAATGTACTATGTTCAAGGTGTTCATAAACACACAGAGATACTATCAATTCTTCAAGTCTTCTTAGAATCATTAATTGTTGCACTTTCTATTTGTCTGTTGCAACCTCTACTTGTATGGTTTTCTGGTTATCTGCAGTCAAATTTCATCTCTTGCTCTTTTGCTTTTGTCATTTAATATTCAATGTATATGCTACAATCCAATAAAGGTATTCTATATCAAACATTGGATTGCATAACTATTTCTATGTCTCCTTTTGTTCTTGATCTTCAATAAGACATTGACTGGCCCCTTAAAACCAACAGTTCTTCTTCTTGAACTCTTATTTTGTTTTGATCTTCTTCTTTGGACTGCAGAGACACTTTCTTCTCACCACTCTTTCTCATTTATATATTCTTCCAACTGGTGTGAGCTATGAAACATTGTGTCCCTTTGTTTGGACCATCGCACCCCTTCATTTAACAATAATCTCATTTGTTTTTCTTTATCCAAATATTATCGAGAAACCTTTTCAATTTAATGAAAATGATTTTCATTAGTTGATCATAGGTATGGATCGATTTCATTTAACTTAATTCCAAATCTCTGCAAATACTGTAGAAATCGAGTTCTTCTGAGGCACGTCCTTCAAACCATTTACATATTACCATAAGTGGAAAACCAAGGGCTTATTGGCTAAGCGATGTTCACAGGGCCTTGTGGCTTATTTGTTCGTAACCCATGACTGGGGGCTAGAACCTAGTTCTTCAAATTTCGACGTTCGGCGGTTTTTCTTTGACAAACATCTAATATTCTGGAGTTTTCGATTTCCCGAAATGGTTACCTCTCACACAAGTTGATCCGATGGTTGGCATGATTCCCAGAACCAAATCAACGGTCTGGATCCAATCCTTACTCACTCCTTCATTGTTTAATCCAATGGTTATGACTTTATCAACAGGTGAGTGAATGGTTCTCGTTCATTTCGGAACTTCGGGACTCTAGGCATTTGTTGGTGGTGAAAACTCTCAAAGTACATACTCCTAGAGTGACGTAGCTGCGGATGTCACTTGTGAGTTGGCATTTTCCGAGTGGTTGCCATGTGTCACTCAGATTCATGATTTACACGTACTTGAAATGTCAATTTCATCTTGACACTTGTCATTATCTAATTATTCCATGTGTCATCATTGACGTGGTCTGTTGACGTAGATCTCTTGATGTGGCACATATTCTTCTCCTGGATCTAATGACTGTCCTAAACCCCAAAATGTATCTCAGATTGATGGCTGAGAGTGACTTTGGAACTTCAGCCTTTAGGTGAACTCATATGTTCTAAATCCTTTTTCTCTGAATTGATCAGCGTCGAAGTTGACCATTGTTCTGATCCAACGACCATCATGTATTTTATAGATCTTATGGTCCTCATTTAATTCGGGACTTCGGGGCTCTGGCCTTCATCTTTTCTTATCCTATCCTTCAACTTTATAGATCGAATGGTCAATATGAATCCTAAAATATTTCTCAGATCAGACGACTCATGTCCTCTTCGGAACATTTGTGGCTTGCATTTTCCTTCCACTTTACTCAATCCAACGATCGGTATTTTATTCGAAGTGTTCCTCAAATCGGACAATTCGTGTCCACTTCAAGACTTCAGCCTTCGGGTAATCTTACATATTCTCGACCCTTTTCTACCGAAGTGGTCAACGCCAAAGTTGACCACTGTTGATCTAATTGTTCCCCTTTTCTTATTCCAGATCAACAATTAATACTTAACTCTAGATCAAATCTTTATCTTACAGCTAAGAAACATTCCAAAGCTCCTGCTTCAGATCTGATGATCCTTCTTTAACCTGAAAAAAGATTAACTCAATCCAACGGCTATCGGGAATTCGAGTATTCGGGATCTCATCCCATTTGCCTTGCTTATCCGACAGTGACAACTTGATATAATTGTTGACCAATCCTCTGACGGTCCTTAAGCTCACAGTCACCCATATGACCAATGTGCAATGTATATGTAAAAAAAAATATTTTTGATGTATGGTAGAGATGCTTCATCATCATATCGACATTTATTGTCGCTTTAACCAAAAGGTAGGGGGCCTGACAGGTCATCTCGGGCTCTAGGTTGGTGGTCTTCTCAAGGATTCCAAGCACCTAGAGCCCCCACCATACCCTTTCACTATGCATAGATAAGATATGGAGAGTGTTGTGTATATAAACCTATAGAAATCGTTTTACACTATCAATGTGGGACTAAATCCCGTTACATGAGACGATCAGCACCGTCAATTTCTTAATCGGACAATTATTGAGGCTTCTCACCTTTTCCTCTGCATCGATCGACTACTCAGTCTTTTTCGTTGATCTTGTTTACCATCACATTCGATTTCAAAGGCCTTTACTTCCTCATCAGGTGTTATCATGTGATCTGCCTTATATTTTTCCAAGAATACATCGTATGAGACTATTGCACATCATCCAAGTCATTCTATGTTTCTGAATGCCATGATAGCACTGTGATTTCCCTTTTGAGCTTCATGTGCATCATCTCTTCTGATATTTTGATCTTCAGTCGCTAACCCCCCTGAGTTTTAATCTATGCATTATGTCATATTGTTTGACATCAATGACAACACATCAATGATACCTGCATATATTTATTTGACATGAACTCTACATACTGTTATACTGTTTGACATCAATGACAACACATTAATGACACTATGTCCAACAATATCCCCCTTTTTCATTGATGGAAACACACCAACTTCATACACAATCTCCCCTTGTGATGATGCTTCTCTCCTCTGAAGTTACTCTCCCCCTTTGACATCAATGGCAAAGGGTTGCTCCCCCTTGTTAGAATATAGAGGATTGTGCTCGTTTAACCATTGACGATACCCTCGTCACCCAACCACAGGCCTTAAGCCACCCTCCGAGCACCTTGACCTTGATCGAGAAGAGAATTCTGGCTACAATAAATAGCCAAGAGAGGCTAAATGCACCAAGCAAAATAATAGAAACTAAACTGAACAGATAATCCCACCTAGAAGCTAGTGCACCACTTTCCCAGCTTTCCCAGAAACTTGCGCACCAAACTGCTGCTGCCTGCAACTGCCTGCGTAGATATTGCTCTCACTGCAACTGTTGAGATGACAAATAATGAAACCGGCGCCTTGTATTTATAGTGGACTGGCCAGTCTAACTGGGGCCGACCTGGCCATTCTAACTAGGCCGACTTCTACTTTTGGGCATCAATAAATTCAATATAAATATATTTGTTCAGCTGACAACTTGTCTAGGGTTTCCTTCAATTCTTTGCTTCCTTACGGAGGATTCTAGTCTCTTCATAGGTCATAATAGAGGTTCATACCTCCCGAAGCTACCATAATATTAACACTCCCTCCTAGCTAGGGAGGTATGGTCTTGAGCACAACAGACCATTCAATTGGTAGCACCACGAGCACCTGACATTATTATCCGACTGGATAATCTTCTATGACAACTGGTACATTATCAATTTATAGAACACACATGTGTCTATTCCAGTAGTACACAACTACTCAGACTTTGTGAAACACTATCACAAACTATCCTTCATAACAAATAGCAACCTACATAGAAACAATGTTATGATAAAAACTGTATCATCTGGGCCAATATTTCACTCACATCTGTGAGATCTGAAAGAATTTCTGCCACCACAGTAGTCTTCATCTGCATAGAAACAGGGTTATGATAAAACTGAATCATCTGGGCCAGTCTTTCACTCACGTCTGTGAGATCTGAAAGAATGTCTGCCCTCAGTATAGAGTATCAACAATAATCATCTGGGCCAATATTTCACTCACATCTGTGAGGTCTGAAAGAATGTCTTCCCTCAATATAGAATATCAACAATGGGCTATCTGCCCCATTCTTCTCAACCAAGGAAGAAGGATTGTTTCTAATTTCTGAACCTGGACCATTTCCCACCCTGGGCCATTCTTCCGACACTAAACAAAGTGTACCCTGGAGAGAATGAGTCTGCCCTCAAGAAATGCTTGTACCATTCCTTACCCTGGGCCATTCCTCCGACACTAAACAAAGTGTAACCTGGAGGGAATGAGTCTACCCTAAGGAATGACTATCCTTGACTATTCCCCACCCTGAGCCATTCTTCCGACACTAAACAAAGTGTAACCTGGAGAGAATGAGTCTGCCCTCGAGGAATAAATGTCCCTGATTGTTGAGCCTAGACTACTCCCCACCCTGGGCCATTCCTCTGACACCAAACAAGGTGTAACCTGGAGCGAATGAGTCTGCCCTCGAGGAGTAACTGTCCGGACCATTCCCCACCCTGGGCCATTCCTCTGACACTAAACAAGTGTAACCTGGAAAGAATGAGTCTGCCCTTGAGGAATCTCTGTCCTGCATCAACCTCCAAAACAGACGATTCTTCGAAACTGCTCACAACTATGAACTTCAAAAGAATGACTGCCCGGCGAGGCGGACCATTCTACTTGACCACTACTCAGAGTGACTACCAAGAAGAATGATTGTCCTAGACCACTCCCCATAATGGGAAGTCACTGTCTATGATACATCAACAATCAGTCTGCCTCCCATGTTAACTACAATGGGAAGCCATTGTTCGTCAGAAATCTCAATCCACTTTCCGAACAGGAAAGCATCTGTCCAATCTGGACTCTTACAATAATAAATAACATTTTCAATTCTCCCTCCTAACTGGAGAGTTATTTTTTAATCACAAAAATAAACATTTTTGCGTACCTTCTCTATCCTGGAGAGTCTTCCCTTTCAGCTAAGGGGGTTATTTCCACAATCCCCATCTTCTCTCGGAAATATGCAAACTTGATTCTGGAAAGAGGCTTTGTCGGGATATTTGTTGTCTTCTCATCAGTGGGGATATACTCGAGCTTTACCTCTCCTTCCTGGACTTTATCTTGGATAAAGTAGTATTTGATCTCAATGTGCTTCGACCTTTCATGAAACACTGGATACTCAAATAATCTTATACAACTCTGATTATCACAATATATTGTGGTTGATTCTGGAATCTGATCAAATAAATCGGATATTAACTTCCTTAACCATATTGCTTCTGTGCATGCTTCACAAGCTGCCATATACTCTGCTTCTGCTGTACTAAGTGCGACAGACTTCTACTTCCTGTTGCTCCAAGATATCATAGCGGAGCCCAAGCTGAAACACATACCTAAAGTACTCTTTCTGTCTTCTGCACTTCCTGCCCAATCAGAGTCTGTGAATCCATGAAGTTGGATATCACTGGATGCAGTATATCTTAAGCCATAGTTTATTGTCCCACGAATATATCTTAAGACATGCTTGCAGCTATCCAATGCTCTTTTTTTGGTTCCACCTGGAACTGACTTAATGTATTTATAGCAAAGAAAATATCTAGTCGAGTATTTACCAAATACATCAATGATCCAATTAGTTGTCGATATAGAGATGGATCTACTGGATCAGAATCAGGGACTTTCACTTTTCTTATATCCGCATTCATAGGAGTGTCCATGGACTTACAATCCATCATTCCAAACTTCTGAAGGATCTTTATTGCATATTTTCCTTGTCCAAGGAATACTTCACCATGCTTCTGCCATACTTCTAGTCCCAAGTAGTAGTGCATGAGACCTAGATCTTTCATATCAAATTTAGAGGCTAAATCCTTCTTGCACTGAATGATTAGAGATTCTTCACCTGTTATGAATAGATCATCAACATATAATAGTAGAATTACAGGTGCATTGTTCACGACTTTGTAGTAAAGGTTTGGATCTGCATGACTCTTGGAAAAACCAAGTCTGGTTAGATAATTGTCCATCCTGGCATACTAAGCCCTTGGATCTTGCTTGAGTCCATATAGAGATTTCTTCAGTCTGCAAACATGAGTGTCTCTGGAGTGTACCTCGAATCCTTAAGGGTGTTCAATATATACTTCTTCTTCGATAGCTCCGTTGAGAAACGTTGTCTTTACATCCATCTGGTGTAGATTCCATCCCATGGAAGTGGCAAGAGATATGATAGCTCTGATGGAGGTATACCTTGCCACCGGAGCAAAGGTTTCGTCATAGTCTTCTCCCTCCTTCTGGGAGAACCCTCTGGCCATGAATCTTGCCTTATATTTATCCACGCTTCCATCTGCTGCATGTTTGATCTTGTATACCCATTTTGAAGCTACAACTGATTTCTCTTTAGGTCTAGGTACAATTTCCCATACTTCATTTCTCATAATGGACTGATGTTCTTCCACCATAGCTTCTTTCCATTGTTCCCTTTTAACTGCTTCTTCAAATGTAGTAGGTTATTCATCTAGAAGCTTTGTCATGTATGCTGCATAACTTGAAAATCTTTTCGGTCTTTTAGTCTTCCTGGATGTTCCTTCTGGAACCTTGATTCTTTCTGCATCTTGTAAGGTGGCTTCAAGCCAAGCTGGTCATTTCTTATTCTTTGGTATATTATCTGGATCAACGTTCTCACATATCTCCATAGGATGATCAGTTTGATCCTTTTCGTTATTTTCATCTTCTG
>ML815734.1:67283-82969 GCA_009831015.1 Picea engelmannii
GCAGAGGGGGGGGTCCGGAATCCGGGGCGCACCTCTTCAACGGTCAAGATCAAAGCGCCTGGATCAATGGCGTGTGAGGCGATTCCGGACCCCCCCCCGCCTTTCTACCTTTAAGTGGAGGGGGGGGTCCGGAATCAGGGGCGTATCTCTCCGACGGCTAAGATCATAGCGCCCGGATCAATGGCGCTCAGGTGATCCCATCCTTCTCAGCTGCGCGGTTTTTAAATCAACGAGGGGCCCCCTTCCTTGTCGCATCATCTTTCAATCTGTCCTCCACCTGACCATGCGATGAGGATCGCTCTCTCTAGCCCCTTCCTCATCCTCTACCATCTGTCCATCTCCCCACTTCTGATCGGTGTGGTCCCGTTCCCATCTCGTCATCCATTCATCACCTGCCATGTGTCCCACGCCAACTTCCTACTAAATTGTGCCCATCATATCTAAATCTCTTGCCCCCTTCGTTTATTTCCTTCCGCCATGTGTCTTCTCCTATAACCTCCCTCACACTTCATCACCTCTCATTTCCACCTTCGTAGTCTCAGCACCGCCAATCCCATTACATTCCCCCATCCTTCACGATGGCCTCCACGCCTATTCATCGAGTCGTTCGAGCTAATCCAGGTGGCAGTGCAGGAGGCCTTCCATGTCCCAAAAGCGCTGAGTTGGCCGATTCATCCTCAATCCCCATAAAGCAGTTATTGAGGTAGTTGGTGGTGGTTAGACATCAGCTCCGCCATAATGGGAAAGCTCGGCAACGAATTAAAGGCACGTTGATTCGCCGATGGAACTGTCAGGAGTTCGATCGCGTCTGCCATAAGTCGCACAATCATTCGGAGACTGCAGGTGTTGACTGTCAGAAGCCATGCAGACGCAAAGCTTTCAATGCAACGTCTCAATTCTACTGTTGTTGTTGTTCTGAGTATATGAAGGCGTTTTCGCCATTTTTGTATCTATCGATGGTTGAGCAAGCGCTCACGGTTGTAAATATTTAATGAAGCACTGATACTCTGGTTATGTATGAACTCTTGAGACTTCTTGCCTGAGGAATGCCAGTTTCTTTTACATCTTTGTTACATTGTGTTAGGACCGTTCGGAAATGGAGGATCTAGTCGAACTATAGTTGTTATAGGATGATGTTGGATAGGATCATTGTAGCAGTTATGATGCTTCTAATCAGCTCCCGTGTTTTTCTTAAAGTTGAGTGACTTGGAATTGGAGGATCCAGTCAAGTCCCCCTCAGTTTCTTGAGACCCTGAACCAAGAAGATCTTGCATTCAGAGTCTTTCTTCTGCAAACTATTGTAAGCCTGTTGCCTAAAGCCGTTTGTTCACCTTTCTTACCAAGTCTTCCACCTATTCACCTTTAAATCAACCCACTGGCTGAAGTTAGATCAAGACCTCCTTTGTTACTTATGTACCAGACCCAGTCCCTGAGTTAGAGCGATATCTACTCGAGTTTTTATCTCCATTTGATCACCCTTTTATAAACAAATCGTGACATTAAACTGATGGGTGTCGGGCTTTGCTCCTACAAGCAATTCAGGAGTGACTTTTGACGCTAACATTTCTGGCGTCGTTGCCAGGGATGAAGTTGAATATTTTCCCCGGGATTGAACGACAAATATTAGTTGATTCTGAAGGTGCATCAGATATCAAAACTTGAAAACTGCTACTGTGCACCTGGCGACTCCATTGTGACGACTCCACTGGAGTGAACCCGCTATTTTAATCGTGGCTTCGAGAGGCAAACACACGAGGTCTAATCCACAGCTGTCATTAGCACCATCTGAAGCAGACCCAGAGAAGGTTATCAGAAAGGGTAAATCCTCAGGAGACGGTGCTTCTACGGCTAAAACAGGTATTTTTGATGATTTTCATGTTTCAGTAGAAACCCCTCCCCCCTCGTTTCGTCATGTTACATTACCTCCCGTTGTGGTTTCCCGTAGTCTAAATTTTGGGAGTGTTCCTGCTGGTTTTTCTCCTTCTGGCCTCGGATTAGTAGGAGAAGTCCTTGTCACTCCTTTCTCACCAGAGGTGGTACCCTGTTTCAAACCTAGTACCTCTGAATTTTCTCCTTCTCAGGGTTTCACCACACCTCCTCCTTTCGGCGCCTCCGAGTATAACAGCATGTTCTCCAAATTCACCGCATTCCCCCTTCCACTCTGTAATCTCGACTCTTGTCTCTCCATTTCAAATCTCACCACCCTCCAGTCCTCCCACACCCGTTGTTCCTATGGCTGGTGTTAATCCCCCTCTGAACAGAATGGATGCCATAGTCGCTGCCAAATATGCTCCCTTAGTCCTACCCCATCCTATGAATCCTCTCCCTGCTAGAGACTACTTGAAATACATGCCCAAGTTCACTGGAGAAGGGGACATAATTGCAGAAGAGCACTTGGCTACTTTCTACAGTTACGCAGACAACCTAAATATTGAAAATGAAGATGTCTGGATGAGAGTCTTTGTCCAGAGCTTAGATGGCGAGGTGAGGAAATGGTTTAAAGGATTGGCCCCTGGATCTATTGCTGGCATTGAAGCCCTGGATAATGTTTTCCTGAGGCAGTGGGGAGATAGGAAGGACTTCATGTATTATATGACAGAGTTTGGGTCTCTGAAGAAAATGGAAGGAGAGTCTGTCTCTAACTTCTCCAAAAGATTCAATAAAATGTATAATAAGATTCCTGCAGAGATAAAACCTTCAGAGGCCTCTACCAAAATTTCCTACGCTGGTGCATTTGACCCCGATTTCTGCCTTTTATTGAGAGAAAGAAGAGCCACTTCCTTAGCTCAAATGAAAGATGCGGCTATAGAAGTGGAATCTAGCATATTAGCAGCTGACAGACTGAGGAACAAAGCTGATGCAGACAGAAGAAAGGGAAGATCCGAAGCCTCAACTTCTGGCCCATCGTTGCCCCACCCTCAAATGGATGAAATGACCAAGATGATGAAGTTTTTGTCTGAAGAGATGGAGAGATTGAAGGTGGAAAGGAAGAAAATGTACAAGGGCCCTCAGAGCACCAAAAGTAAAGGAGGTTTCAGAGGACCCAATAATATTGCTCCTCCGACTATGCACAGAGAAAGGGGAAGAGACAGAGAAGACCAGTGAATTCAGGCCCCTTTTCAGAACAATTTGGTGGCTGATGAGGAAGAAGGAGGAACGGATGAGCTTGATCCTAAAATCCACTGCTTAGAAGACACTCTCCCTTTTCCTCATCTGACTCAATCAGCATATGAAGAGTCTCTCATGGACAGTCAGCTAAATGAATTGAGCAAGGGAGACAAAGCTAGCGGCGGTCGAGGCAGGTATAACCTGAGGTCCGATAAAAGAACAGTAGCACCTGATGTTCCTGAGCGGTCCACCAGAACAGAGAAACCTGCTAATGAAGTAGCAGACACTCACAGAGGTAAGAAGGCTCAACCCCTCTCTCCCATTGTCCATAATCATGTTCCTGAAATGAGAGAAATCCCAAAGCCTATATCTTCTTTCCATTTCGAGCATGAAATTCAAAAGATAAGAATCCCCGTGCCCCTCACTGAGCTAATCAAACATGGGGAATTTAAAAAACGCTTCTCTGAGCTTTTACAGTCTGAAGCCTCATACGCTCCCACAAACTCCATAAACCTCCAATATTAAAGGCCAGTAGTTATCCTAGGCCCCATGGTAGAAGACAGAGATGATTCATCCCCTCCCTTCTACACTTCCCTGAACATACATGATAAAGTGTTGCATAATTGCCTTATGGATTCATGGGCCTCTCACAACCTCAAGCCCAAAACTGTCATGGAAGAGTTAGGACTAGAAGTCACTCAAGCCTATCATGACCTCTATTCTTTTGACTCCAGGAGGGTTCAGTGCCTCGGAGTCATTAAAGACCTGGTTGTGACCTTGTTTCAACTGCCCATGAAAAGTATGGTCATGGATATTGTAGTGGCCGATGTCCCCCCTAAGTTTGGTATGTTGCTATCAAGATCTTGGATAAAGAGACTGGGGGGAACCTTGCAAATGGACCTCACATATGCCACTATTCCAGTGTTTGGGGGGGAGCATAGAAGACTATACAGGGAAGCCCAACTGGCCTACATAATCAGTGATGAAGCCAACCCTACCAATCATCCCATCTATGCCTTGGATACCGATTTAGGCTCCAGTTTACTGCAGCTCACCCACACCCCCGAGCCTCCTCTGAAACTCAGAAAGAAGCCCATTGTTTCCCTTGAGGTTCCTCCCTCCATCACCCCAATCTGGAAAAAAAAAATTGATGGAGCTTGTTCCCAAGAAGGCACTGGAGCTGGGGTGGTTTTTGTATCACCTGCTCAGGAGACCATTTCCCTGTCATACAAGCTGGAGTTCGAAACCACTAATAATGTGGCAGAGTATGAAGCTCTTATCCTAGGATTAAGAGCCGCAAGGGAAATGGGAATTCAAGAGGTAGCAGTGTTCGGAGATGCCGAGTTGGTAGTCCAACAGATCAGGAGTGCTTATCAGGCCAAGCATCCTTGACTTAGGAATTACAGAAATGAGGTATGGGACCTAATTGACAGTTTCTTCTCAGCATTTAATATTTCTTTCATCCCAAGAGAAGAAAACACAGTGGCAGATTCCTTGGCTACATCAGCAAGCATTTTCAAAGTACCCTTGCCGCCCAAGCTTAGGTATGATGTAGAAGTAAAATACAGGCCCTCCATACCTGACAATGTCAAGCATTGGAAGGTGTTTGAGGATGATCTTCAGATCAAGAAATTCCTGGAGACTATCGAAGAGTTTTCAGAGCTGCATATCGATCAAGATTCTGTCTCTGAAGAAAGGTTGGATGGGGGTGAGTTGCTGAGTAAAATAGCAAAGCATGACATTATTCAATTGCCTAGCAACCACATTCTGAGGGGACTGGTCCCATTGGAAAGATTGTTTGATGGGAATGATGTGGCAATAAAGGGGAGAGTTTCGGGTGATGATACTGACATAGCTGAGTGCAACATTGGCACACCAAAGGAGCCTAAGTTTGTCAAGCTGTCAAGGAGTTTGACCAAGGAGCAGAGGGATGAATATACGGAGTTGCTGAAAGAGTTTGTTGACGTGTTTGCATGGACCTACGAAGACCTCAAGACATATGACACATCAGTCATTGAGAACAAGATCCCACTGAAAGAAGAGGCTAAGCCATTTAAGCAGAAGCTGAGACAGATAAACCCCATGTTGCTACCTATCATGGAGAAAGAGGTGAAGAAATTGTTGGATACCCAAATCATTGTCCCCCTGAGATATTTCGATTGGGTGGCCAATCTGGTTCCGGTAAGAAATAAAAGTGGGGAAATCTGACTCTGCGTTGATTTCAGGAACCTGAACAGGAGCTCCAGGAAGGACAATTATCCCCTGCCCAACATGGAACATATATTGTAGAAGGTCACTGGTGCATCTAAAATATCCATGATTGACGGTTTCTCTGGCTACAATCAGATATCAGTTATGCCATAGGACAGAGAAAAAACGACCTTCACCACTCCTTGGGGCACATTCATGTATGCCAAAATGCCTTTCAGACTCATGAATGCAGGAGCAGCATTTCAGCGAGCCATGGACATAGCCTTCATCGGGGAAAAAGACAAGTTTGTGGTGATCTATCGGGATGACATCACGGTCTTCTCTAGGACGGACAAGGAGCACTGCTGCCACCTGAAGAAAGTTTTCCTGAAGTGTCGGAGGTTTGGCCTATCCCTGAACCCCAAGAAGTCTCTATTTTCTATGAAGGAGGGGAAGCTATTAGGCCATATAGTGTCAGCAGAGGGAGTAAGGATTGACCCTAGCAGAGTAGAGGCACTCCAGACCCTGTCACTTCCCATATCTAAGAAGGAAGTGCAGGCCTTTTTGGGGAAGATAAGATTTCTGAGGAGATTCATCTCAAATTTTGTTGAGTTGGTGAAACACATCACAGCCATGCTCAGGAAGGGAAATGAAGTAAAATGGACTGTTGAACCCAGGGAATATTTTGTCCAAATAAAGAAGGCATTGAATGAGGCACCTGTGCTAATCAGTCCTGGTTATTCTAAAGATTTCCTGATTTTTTCTTTTTCTTCTTGTGATACAGTAGCAGCAGTCTTGTTGCAGAAAAACGATCAAGGGCGAGAGCAACCTATTGCCTTCTACAGCAAGGCGCTAAGAGATGTTGAACTCCGGTACGAGATCATGGAGAAACAGGCTTATGCCCATGTGAAATCTCTCAAAGCTTTCAGAGTTTATGTCTTGCACTCAAGGGTCACCGCGTATGTTCCTTCAGCCTCTGTGAAGGACATTCTTATATAGCCTGACATAGATGGGAGGAGAGGTAAATGGATCGCCAAGATCCTAGAATTTGACCTAGAGATTAATCCCACCAAGTTGATAAAGGGGCAAGGTTTGGCCAAGCTGCTGGCTGAATCCAATTGCAAGGCCTTGGGAATTAACTTCATCAATGAGCAAGTTGAGCCGTCCAACAAGCATTTCCAATGCACCCTATCACTAGCATCATGCCCCTGGTACAAGGATATCTTGTATTTTCTGCAAGAATTAAAGCCCCCTGATGGATTGGGAAAAAGTAAGGCCAGAGCTTTAAAGCTTAAAGCGGTCAAAGCTCTCAAAGATTTCAGATTTTATGTCTTGCACTCAAGGGTCACCGCGTATGTTCCTTCAGCCTCTGTGAAGAAAATTCTTATACAGCCTGACATAGACGGGAGGAGAGGTAAATGGATCGCCAAGATCCTAGAATTTGACCTGGAGATTAAGCCCACCAAGTTGATAAAGGGGAAAGGTTTGGCCAAGCTGCTGGTTGAATCCAATTGCAAGGCCTTGGGAATTAAATTCATCAATGAGCAAGCTGAGTCGTCCAACAAGAATTTCCAATGCACCCTATCACTAGCATCATGCCCCTGGTACAAGCATATCTTGTATTTTCTGCAAGAATTAAAGCCCCCTGATGGATTGGGAAAAAGTAAGGCCAGAGCTTTAAAGCTTAAAGTGGTCAGATATTGCTTCGTTGACCAAGCCTTGTATTGGAAAGACCCTCTGGGGATACTACTAAGGTGTCTGGACCTACAGCAAGCCCAGAAGGTGATGTTCGATTTCCATAGCGGTCTCTGTGGAGGTCATCATTTTTGGAAGACCACAGCCCACAAGATCCTCCGGGCTGGGTATTACTGGCCTACTTTGTTCTCTAATGTCTGCAGAGAAGTCAGAACTTGCATCAAATGCCAGAAGTTCTCAGGTAAGAAACAGCTCAAATCTCTGCCATTAAAGCCTGTAGTGGTTTCGGCGCCCTTTTAGCAGTGGGGATTGGATTTCATTGGAGAGATTCACCCTCCCTCAAGTGGCCAGCACAGATGGATCCTCACTAGGACTGATTATTTCACCAAGTGGATAGAAGTTTTCCCCACCAGGAGCACTTCTCACAAAGTAATCATCAGCCTCCTGGAAGACATCATAGCCAGATTTGGCTGCCCAAGCAGGATTGTCACTGACAACGTCGCCCCCTTCAGGTCTGAGCCTCTGGTCAAATTCTGTGAACATTTTGGGATTTCACTAGTTCACTCTACTCCATACTATCCTCAAGGGAATGGACTGGCAGAATCTTCCAATAAAAGCCTGGTCAAGCTCATTAAGAAATTATTGGAAGATAATAAAAGGGCCTGGGATTCAAAGCTCAAATTTTCTCTTTGGGTTGATCTAGTAACAACAAAGAAATCCCTGGGCATCTCACCTTTCCAACTTGTTTACAGAATAGAGGTCGTTTTCCCCACTCAACTCGCCTTATCTGTGGCGAATTTCCTCCAAGACTTTGAAGGAGAACCTAACCATGTGGTCAGAAGGATTCATCAGATGGTGGAGGTGCAGCAGATCAGAGAACGGGTCATGGACAGGGCCTATAACCATCAGCAGAAGATCAAGCAGGCTTTTGACAGGAAGAGTAGAAAGAAAGAATTCGAGCAGGGTGACCTGGTACTCAAATGGGACGCACCAAGGCAGGAGAGGGGCAAGCACAGTAAGTTTGATGCCCTCTGGTTGGGGCATTTCAAGATCCTTGAAGTATTTTCAAACAACACTTACAGGTTGCAGGATCTGGAAGGCAAAGAAGTTTCTAGTGGCCCAGTAAATGGGCATTTCTTGAAAAAATATTTTTTGTGAGCCACGGTTGGCTCTTTTGCCTTGTAAATATTGTTTTTGTTTTTGTTTTTAGTTTAATAAGTGACTCCATAGCCCAATAGCAAGGCACTGAATTTGCAAAAGTGTTCTTAGAGAATCACAGCGACGACTCTATCCCCCATGGAGCCAAATGTTAGCGATATTTCTTGTAAGGGAGTTAGAATGAAAATAATGGGTTAAAAACCCACTTGTCCTAAGTTCCGGATGCAAAATGTGCCCGTGGTAAGCAGCAAACGGATCTGGACGGCAGGCATCCACGCGCCCAAATCAACGGCATGCATGGAATTCCGCCCCCCCCCCCACCTTTCTACCTTTAAGTGGAGGGGGAGGGGTCCGGAATCCGAGGCGCACCTCTTCAACGGTCAATATCAAAGCGCCCGGATCAACGGTGCGCGAGGGGATTCCAGACCCCCCCCACCTTTCTACCTTTAAGTGGAGGGGGGGGCTCCGGAATCGGTGGCGTATCTCTCTGACGGCTAAGATCATAGCGCCCGGATCAACAGCGCTCAGGCGATCCCATCCTTCTCAGCTGCATGGTTTTTAAATCAACGAGGGGCCCCCTTCCTTGTCGCATCATCTTTCCATCTGTCCTCCATCCGACCGTGCGATGAGGATCGCTCTCTCTAGCCCCTTCCTCATCCTCTGCCATCTGTCCATCTCCCCACTTTTGATCGGTGTGGTCTCGTTCCCATCTCATCATCCATTCATCACCTGCCATGTGTCCCACACCAACCTCCTACTAAATTGTTCCCATCATATCTAAATCTCCTGCCCCCTTCATTTATTTCCTTCCGCCATGTGTCTTCTCCTGTAACCTCCCTCACACCTCATCACCTCTCATTTCCACCTTCGTAGTCTCGGCACCGCCAATCCCATTACGTTCCCCTAGCCTTCACGATGGCCTCCACGCCTATTCATCAGGCTGTTCGAGCTAATCCAGGTGGCAGCACAGGAGGCCTTCCACGTCCCAAAAGCGCTGAGTTGGCCGAGTCGTCCTCAATCCCCATAAAGCAGTTATTGAGGTAGTTGGTGGTGGTTAGACATCAGCTCCGCCATAATGGGAAAGCCCGGCAACGAATTAAAGGCACATCGATTCGTCGTTGGAACTATCAGGAGTTCGATCGCGTCTGCCATAAGTTGCATGATCATTAAGAGACTGCAGGTGTTGACTATCAGAATCCATGCAGACGCAAAGCTTTCAATGCAACGTCTCAATTCTGCTGTTGTTGTTGTTCTGAGTATATGAAGGCATTTTCGCCATTTTTGTATCTATCGATGGTTGAGCAAGCGCTCCCGGTTGTAAATCTTTAATGAAGCACTGATACTCTGGTTATGTATGAACTCTTGAGACTTCTTGCTTGATGAATGCCAGTTTCTTTTACATCTTTGTTACACTGTGTTAGGACCGCTCGAAAATGGAGGATCCAATCAAGCTATAGTTGTTATAGGATGATGTTGGATAGGATCACTGTAGCAGTTATGATGTTTCTAATCAGCTCCCGTGTTTTTCTTAACGCTGAGTGACTTGGAATTGGAGGATCCAGTCAAGTCCCCCTCAGTTTATTGAGACCCTGAACCAAGAAGATCTTGCATTCAGAGTCTTTCTTCTGCAAACTGTTGTAAGCCTATTGCCCAAAGCCGTTTGTTCACCTTTCTTACCAAGTCTTCCACCTATTCACCTTTAAATCAACCCATTGGCTGAAGTTAGATCAAGACCTCCTTTGTTACTTATGTACCAGACCCAGTCCCTGAGTTAGAGCGATATGTCCTCGAGTCTTTATCTCCATTTGATCACCCTTTTATAAACAAATCATGACATTAAACTGATGGGTGTCGGGCTCTGCTCCTGCAAGCAATCCAGGAGTGACTTTCGACGCTAACATCATCTATACTTTCTTGGTAGAAGCATATCCAAGAAAGATACCTTCATCAGATCTAGTATCAAATTTTTCGAGATTCGCATCAAGCCTTTTGATGTAGCACTTACTTCCAAAGACCTTGAAGTATTTTACCGAAGGAGCTCTCCCAAACCATAGTTCATAAGGAGTCTTATTACTATTAATATTGAGCTGACATTTGTTTAATATGTATATTGTTGTGCCTACATCTTCCCTCCAATATCCATCAAATAATCTTGCTTCATTGATCTTAGTCCTTGTAGCCTCCTGGACTGTTCTATTCCTTCTCTCAACAATCCAATTTCTCTAAGGTGTTACGGCAACAAAGAATTGTTTTTTTTTTTTTTTTCCATGAGTTTCACAAAAGTGGTTGAGTATTCTTTTGTTTCTTTAAGTTCAAGAACTTGTCCTTATTTCATGTCATATGTTTTGAGCACCTACTGTCAACATACCATAGATTTTCTTTATCTTGGGATTTCAAGGCAATAAGACACTCCTCTTTTGATGTTTTTTCTTTCCAAAGCTTCTTTTTCTCTCTAATGAACTTTGGTTTTTCTGAGACTTCCATTAATCTGCAACTATTGGCTTTATGTCCATAATTATGACATCTGAAGCATTCTAGGTTCCCTTCTTGTAGAGGTGCAAAGGATTTATAGTTTTTTCTTTAAACTTGATTTACTGTTTGGTTATCTTTAAGGTTATAGTTCTTAACCCTCAATTTTTTCCTTCCATATGCTCTACAATTCATAGCTTTGTGTCCGAAATTAGAGCATGCAAAACAATAACCAAAGAAAATGTGAGGGTACTTGTTTTGATGAACCTTCTTTGGACTTGTCTTATATTCCTTCTTGATGATATTAAAAGTAGGGGGAATAGTACTTTCTTTCTTCACATACCCAAGCCCATTCTTGTTGTTAGGATATTTCATTTCACTTGAACTGCATGTGTTTTCTTGTTTTTTCAACTTGTGTCTCTTGATTCTATAGTCAGTAGCCTTGTGACCATAATAAAAACAATAGCCATAGGATGCACTTTTGTACTTAGGAGTTTTTTGGTCTTCTTGCTTGTGATTGTTATTTCTTTTGAGATTACTCTTCTTGGGAGGATGAGCAGATTCTTGAGCATAAGAGTTTGCATTCTTATCATCCTTCTTCTACATAGTTGTTTCTTTGGAGGTATCATCACAACACTTGTCATCTTCTGCATCAATCTAAGTAATAGGACTTGATCCTTTAACCATGTGTACTTGGTCATATCCAAGACCAGATTTGTTCGAGGGAAATCTTTGTAGACTGAGAATTTTATCAAGGGCTTCAATTCCTTTCTTGAATTTTTCAATAGTCTTCAGTTGATCCTTGAGTCCAACAACTTCTTGTTTTAAATTCTTGGCTTCTTCCATGCTAATGGTTGCTTGTCGTCTTGAACTATGTAGCTCCTCTTGTGAGGACATTAGTTGTCTTTTTAAGGTCTGATTTTCTTCCTCACTTTCTAGTTGTTGTTGTTTGAGCTTTTCAACCTTTTGTTGCTCCTTATTAAGAGATTGTTCCAAGGATTCCAATCTCTCTTGATTCATTTGGACTTGGATTCTAAAGTCAACTATGATTTTCTCAAGTTATTTCTTATTTGAACCTTGTTTCCTCCTTTGCTCCAGCATGAGATCTTTTAGTTGTTTACACCTTTGTTTATATTTTCTTAGTTCATTCAAAGAACACTCAAGCTTAGCTTCAAGATTGACTTTTGCTTCAATGTCTTAGTCTTCTTCAAAAGAATATTCATCACTAGAATTGTTGTAGATTGAACTTTGTTCTGATTGATATGCTTCATTTGACTTCTCATCTGAGTAGAGGTCTTTTATATTGTCCCAAAGTTCCTTTGCAGAGTTACATTCACCTATCTTCTCTTTGACATCATTAGGTAATCCATCAAGGATTGTATTCATTTCCATTGAGTTACTTTTCTTAGCTTTATTTTGAGTTGGAGTCCTTACTTTGTTTGGTGGGAAGTAATTAGTGATCACTGAATTCCATACTTCATGTCCCAATGCCTTCCGATGACTTTCCATTCTTGTACTCCAAAATGTGTATTCTTCTTTTCCAGGTATTGGAGTTCCATTCACAGTGTAAATCTTTTGTCCACCCATGTGTGATTAATTTGATCTTCCTTTCAGTTTGTTAGACTGTTCTTAAAGGAACCTTGCTCTAATTCCAATTGATGGAATATCCAACGATACTGAGTGGGGGGGTGAATCAGTAATGTCTACTTTTTGCTTATTAATTCCATCAATATTAAGCACACACATTAATTATTCAATTAAGAAATATATGATGAAACAACAAACCCTTATGAACATAATATTTTATCGTGGAACCCAAGGAAAACCACCAACTCTTTTCTCATTAATAAATTGTTCTTTTACAAAATTGTTTTCAAGATACAACTTGATGGAGAGATTGTCCCCAAGTTTCTTCAGCTATGACTGAAGGGATACCTCCACACCCCATTTACCAGCTACAACTGGAAGGAGGCTATGACCCCCTAGATTACCAACTACCACTGAAAGGATGCTTCGACACCCTATTTACCAGTTGCAACTGGAAGGAGGCTACAACCCCCTAGTTTATCAGCTACCACTGAAAAGATGCTTCAACACCCTCTGCAACTGGAAAGAGGCTATGACCCCCTAGTTTACAAGCTACCACTGAAAGGATGCTTCGACTCCCTATTTAATTTTTATTTTCGATATGTGAATTTGTTGCTAACAACCAACTGATTTCACAATGCAATTCAATCTTTGTTGCTCTTCATATTTAATTTGATTCATGCATCCATTAACACAAGTCCTATCAGATTTGACTTTTTGACTTTGACTTGTTTTCCCTTGCTCCACCCCTCCTCCCTTGATGCAGTTTATAACACTTATAACTCTCTTACTATACTATGTTCAAGGTATTCATAAACACATAGAGATACTATCAATTCTTCAAGTCTTCTTAGAATCATTAACTGCTGCACTTTCTATTTGTCTATTGCAATCTCTACTTGTATGGTCTTCTGGTTATCTGAAGTGAAACTTCATCTCTTTCTCTCTGGCTTCTGTCATTTAATATTCAATGTATTTGTTGCAGTCCAATAAAGGTCTTCTATATCAAACATTGGATTGCATAACTATTGCTCTGTCTCCTTATGTTCTTGATCTTCAAGAAGACATTGACAGGCCCCTTAAAACTGTTAATGTTTAAGCCATTATTATAGATTTTTTCATCTCATTAGATAATAATAGCATAATCCAAGATCACTGAGAAATACACAATCACAAGAGACACAGCATTTGTCCTGGGAAACTCTATAGAGGAATAAAACCCAGCAAAACTTCCTTAATATAGATAGCCAATACAATGCCAAGAGATATTTATGCTAAAACAGAAAGTCCTCTCCCAAGATATGTGCCACTCTCTCTCTCCTTTGCCGGTAACAGATCAGAACTTGTCTCTCAAACTGAGCAAGTGAGTTATGTCTAAATGAGGTGCTAGCCTCCTTTATTTATACAAGTTTGGCACGTGTGAAGTGTCTCTTCACTGACAGGGCCGACTTCTCAAACTGGGTGAGTAAACCCACCCTTATTATATTTCTGGGTCTCTTTATTAATTGCTAGGGCCAACTTCTTATTCTGCCTATTATAATTGTCTTTTGACCAATTCGCAAAAGGAAATTTGGTCCTATTACAATAACCGACACGATCAATCCACAATGGAGATTGATCCTATGAATAATATATCAATAATAATAAGAATACTCTTTGCAGTTACAATATTTCAACACTCCCCCTTAAAAATAAGGGTATTCTTCAGTAGCATCATGCGAGAGAGAGAGGACAACATCATCAACAGCATCAAGTGGGAGGACAGCATCATCAATATCATCTTGGCTAGCATATCTATAAATCATCGAAAGTTTTCTTCATCGACGGCAGCATCATTCTCAAAGGAATGTCGTCGTCATCTGCATCAATATGTATTAGCATAAAAACCAATACATCATCATCATCATAGCACAAGGTTGTCTCATCATAATACAAGACTGGCTTTACGTCACAGCTGTCAAGCTGGAAGTTCAGTACTTGTCTCATCTCAATGTCTTGCTTTACATCACAGCACTCAAGCTGGAAGCAAGGTACTAGACTGGATTTACGTCACAACTATCAAGCTGGAAGCACAGTACTAGTCTCATCTCATCATCTTGCTTTACGTCACAGCACTCAATCTGGAAGCAAGATACTCGCCCTAATTTACGTCACAACCATCTGGTCAGAAGCAGGATACTAGACTGGCTTTACGTCACAGCTATCCAGCCGGAAGCTCAGTGCTAGTCTCATCACATCATCTTGCTTTACGTCACAACCATCAGGTCGGAAGCAAGGTACACATCCTTCTTTACGTCACAACCATCAGGTTGGAAGCAGGGAACTAGACTTGCTTTATGTCGTAGCTATACAGCCGGAAGCATAGTACTAGTCACACATCATCTTGCTTTACGTCGCAACCATTAGGTCGGAAGCAAGGAACATCTCATCTTGCTTTACGTCTGACAATTAGGTCAGAAGCAAGGAACATCTCATCTTGCTTTACGTCTGACAACTCGGTCAGAAGCAAGGAACATCTCATCTTTCTTTATGTCTGACAACTCGGTCAGAAGCAAGGAACATTTCATCTTGCTTTACGTCTAACAATTAGGTCAAAAGCAAGGAACATCTCATCTTGCTTTATGTCTGACAACTCGGTCAGAAGCAAGGAACATCGCATCTTGCTTTATGTCTGACAACTAGGTCAGAAGCAAGGAACATCATCACATCTTGCTTTACGTCTGACAGCTAGGTCAGAAGCAAGGAACATCATCACATCTACTCCCCCTTTCGAGGAAGGTCCTTTCAGACTATGCCAAGCTTATCTCGGAAGTACTCAAACTTTACATGAGATAGAGGCTTGGTCAACACGTCAGCAACCTGTTCATCCGTGCTAATTCACTGGAGCTTCAAGGCTCCTCTCTGTACCATGTCGCGGATGTAATGATAGCAGATCTCTATGTGCTTCATGTTAGAATATAGAAGATGGTGTGCTCGTTTTACCATTGATGATACCCTCGTCACCCAACCACAGGCTGAAGCCTCCCTCCGAGCACCATAACCTTGACCTGAGAATTCCTCTGGAAGCAAACCCTAGGCTAGATAGCTAAACAAGGAGCAGCGCATCTCTCCCCAAGGATAGCGCAACACAAAAGACTGATCAGATGTTCCAAACCCTAGCCAAGAGATATCCAAACCAAATACTGAACTTGTTGCTGCTGCAGCTGCACCTGCAACCCTCCTCCAAACCTGCGCACCAGTTGCAACTGCAGTGCGCACCAACTGGGAAAACTGCAGTCCTGAGATGTGTCAAATGAAAGACTGGCGCCCTGTATTTATAGTAATCCTGTCAGTTTACTGGGGCCGACTTCTCCTTCTGGGTATGTGTCTGTTCAGTATATTATTATTAATTTTGGCCAACTTCTTCTCTTGGAGGCTAATAGCCTAATATAAATTATATTCTTGAGCCAACAAGGCTTCTAGGGTTATTAGCCAATTCA
>ML815734.1:91508-115303 GCA_009831015.1 Picea engelmannii
TCTGATACCATGTTAATGTTTAAGCCATTATTATAGATGTTTTCATTTCATTAGATAACAATAGCATAATCCAAGATCACTGAGAAATACACAATCACAAGAGACACAGCATTTATCCTGGGAAACCCTCTAGGGGAAGAAAACCCAGCAAATCTTCCTTAATATAGATAGCCAATACAATGCCAAGAGATCTCTATGCTAAAACAAAAAGTCATCTCCCAAGATATGTGCCACTCTCTCTCTCCTTTGCCGGTAACAGATCATAATTTGTCTCTCAAACTGAGCAAGTGAGTTATGTCTAAGTGAGGCGCTAGCCTCCTTTATTTATACAAGTCTGGCATGTGTGAAGTGTCTCTTCACTGGCAGGGCTAACTTCTCAAATTGGGTGGGTAAACCCACCTTTATTATATTTCTGGGTCTCTTTATTAATTTTTGAGGCCGACTTCTTATTCTGCCTATTATAATTGTCTTTTGACCAATCCGCAAAAGGGGATTTGGTCCTATTACAATAACCGACACAATCAATCCACAATGGGGATTG
The DNA here is from genome assembly GCA_009831015.1 of Picea engelmannii. Classification (NCBI taxonomy): domain Eukaryota; kingdom Viridiplantae; phylum Streptophyta; class Pinopsida; order Pinales; family Pinaceae; genus Picea; species Picea engelmannii. Next base: position 92,050 of record ML815734.1, read on the forward strand.
ATCCTATGAATAATATATCAATAATACTAAGAATACTCTTTGCAGTTACAATATTTCAACAAAAACCAATAGTTCTTCTTCTTCGACTCTACTTCTGTTTTGATCTTCTTCTATGGACTGCAGAGACACTTTCTTCTCACCACTCTTTCTCGTTTAAATATTCTTCCAACTGGTGTGAGCTATGAAACATTGTGTCCCTTTGTTTGGACCATCGCACCCTTTCATTTAACAATAATCTCGTTTGTTTTTCTTTATCCAAATATTATCGAAAAACATTCCAAAGCTCTTGCTTCAGATCTGATGGTCCTTCTTTAACCCGAAAAAGATTAACTCAATCCAACGGTTGTCGGGAATTCAGGTATTTGGGATCTCAACCCTTTCTCCTTTCTTATCTGATGGTCACAACTTGATATGATCGTTGACCAATCCTCCGACGGTCCTTAATCCCACGGTCACCCATATGACCGACGTGCAATGTATATATAAAAATATATATTTCCAATGTATGATTGAGATCCTTCCTCATCGAATCGATAGTTATTGTCGCTTTGACGAAAAGGTAGGGGAGCTGACAGGTCACTCCGAGCTCCAGGATGGTGAGCTTCTCGAGGAGTCCAAGCACCTAGAGCCCCCACCATACCCTTGCACTACACGTCGATAAGATATGGAGAGTGTTGTGTATATAAACCAATAGAAATCGCTTTACACTATCAATGTGGGACTAAATCCTGTTACATGAGACGATCAACATCGTCAATTTCTTGATCGAAGGATTTTTGAGGCTTCTCACCTTTTCCTCTACATTGATCGACTACTCATTCTTTCCATCAATCTTGTTTACCATCACAGTGTAGTTCAAAGGCCTTTACTTCCTCATCAAGTGCTATCATGTGATCTACCTTATATTTTTCCAAGAATACACCGTATGAGACTTCAACACATCGTCCAAGTCATTCTCTGTTTTTGAATGCCATGACAGCACTGTGATTTCCCTTCTGAGCTTCATGTGTGTCATCTCTTCTGAGCTTCCGATTTGCAGTCGCTAACCCTCCTGAGTTTTAATCTATGCATATTGTCATACTTTTTGACATCAATGACAACACATCAATGATACCTGCATATATTTATTTGACATGAACTCTGCATATTGTTATACTGTTTGACATCAATGACAACACATTAATGACACTATGTCCAGCATCGCCAACTTCTACCATAGGTTCGTGTTGGGTTTCTCTCATATTGTTTGGCCCTTAAGTCAGATCACCAAGAATAGAGTTAAAGCCTAGTTTACCTGGTTTCAATCACAACAAAAGGCATTCAAGGATTTGAAACACTACTCCACATCAGTCCTCATGTTGTCAAACCTATAATAGCCATTTGAGATTGAGATGGATGCCTCTGACTATGTTATCAGTGTTGTCCTCACTCAACAGGGACACCCGGTGGCCCATCACAGTGAAACACTATTTGATTTTGTTTGTAGATATCCCACTTATGAAAAGGAGATGTACTCCACTGTGAAGGCATGCTAACAGTGAGCATTATATTTTGGGAAAGGAAATGATCATCCACATTGATCACAAGCCTCTATAATTCATACAGACACAAGGAAAGTTACAGAATGACTACCATCAAAAGTGGTCCACATACCTACAACAATTCCACTTGAGCATTAAGTATAAGACGGGCAGTGTCAATCGTGTTGCAAATAGCCTCAATCAGCCACCGATTGTGGCACTAACCACAGTTCTTAACTCCTGTGGGTGCAAGACATTTGGGTGGACACAATTATATAATAGTGACTCTAACTTTATTACTACTTATCGAACACTAAGTGTAGACAAACAAGTTCTGAACTTCCACCTCTAGGATGTGCTCTTGTGTTATCAAGGTCATCTTTGTGTTCCTTCAAGTGAGCATGCAAATTTAATTTGGGAGGCACATTACAGTCAAGTGTAAAGGCATATGGAGAAGATAATAGTAGTACTTCAGAAGTATTTCTACTCACTAAAGCTTCGACTGGACATCAACCAGTATATCAGGTCATGCACTGCTTGTGCCACTGCTAAACCATCCATCAAGAAGTAAGGGTTTTACACTCCTCTCCCTGTCCTAGACAAACCTTAGGAGTCAGTCTCCATGAGTCAGTGTCCATGTATTACATGTCAGGTTTTCCCTCCACCAAACATGGTCACGATTGTGTTTTTGTGATTATCGATCGATTCTCTAAGATGGCCATTTTTGCACCATGTAAAAAGAGTATCACAGCCAAGGCCACTGTTAGGCTCTTTTTTGAGCATGTTTGGGTTCATTTTGGGCTACCACAGATCATTACTTTGGATAGGGACAACAAGTTCCTCTATACCTGCTAGTCTAGCCTATGGTCTCTGATGGACACCAAGTTGACCAAATCGACTGCCTTTCACCCCAAACAAATGGCCAAATGGAAGTGGTCAACAAGGTGATTGTGCAGATCATGTGCATGTACAACTCCAAGCATCCATGTACTTGGGATGAGAGTCTTCCATATGTTCAACATAGTTATAATAGATCCCTCCATAGTTCTATTGGCCACAACCCTTTTAAAGTGTGCTTGGGGTTCTAGCCATTGGTCCCCATTGATGTAGCTCTTATAGTTCCATCTTCACCTATAGAGTCCTCCCACACTCAAACCAAGGAAAACAAGGCAGTCAAATTTGTTGAACGGATCCAACACCTACAACAACAGGTTCATGATATCTTGCAGAAGGTCAATGCCATGTACAAGCAACGACATGACTAGCATCAGGTTCCACACAAGTTTCAAGTTAGTGACAAGGTGTGGTTGCATTTGTAGAAAGAGCACCTCACAAGACCCGGCCACAAGAATATCATACCACTTTCATATGGACTTACACCATCACAAAGGTTATGGGTGAAAAAAAAATTGAATTGAGTATTCCTCCTTTCCTTGGCTTGCACCCAGTATTTAATGTGGAGTTGCTTCAACCATATTTCCCACCTTTGTTGGACACCTCGGAGGTGGTTGAGCAATTGGCCCTTACATAACTCAATATCAACTACAATGAGAAAGATACAATGGATCGGATCATGGACACCGAAATGAATGGAAACTGCCAGTAGAACATACAACTCTATCGAGTTGTCAAAGCAAGACAGCTTCTCTAGCAAGGCAAATGGCTCACCAAGATTCAGATTCAACAGAAGTTTCCCCATCTATTGTGGGAACTTGACACAATGGGGGTCATTGCTTCCTAAGGGGGGAGGACTAATGTAGGTGGATATCGATAGCCACCCACCTCTTCCAATGACTCAACACGGTTCTTCATCTTGGTAGTTTTGTTATGATTTTCTGGGTCCTAAAATTCCAGGGATTTTTTGAGACCCTAAACAATGTTTTCTGGGAAATTCAAGGGCCTAGGTTTGTCGTCAACACACTCAAGGCATGCCACAACATTGTAGTCCTTAAAGATTTCCAACAAGCTACTATGCACCCCAAACGGAAATTGTATGCGAAAGTTGTGCCCCCGAGAAGTTGATGTATCAACTAACCACCTCGAGGCCCATAAACCTTTTGGCAGTTCACCACCTAGGGTTAGGGTTTTGGACCTTTAGGGTTCTTGCTTTGTGTTAAAAGGTCATTGTTTCGACCTCTTGTATTATCTTTTTCGAATGAGCGTAGCCAACGTCTCTCTCTCTCTCTCTCTCTCTCTCTCTCTCTTCATAGACAAGCTACCATCATTCTAGCTAGTTTGTGTTCTACAATACTCTGTTTTTTATTCATCAATAGAAGTTGGGTTTTCACTGTATTGCTATGATCTATTTTATATTTACGTATGTGTTTCATTCCATTCACTATACAGTGGGGTCAATATTTTTTTCCACATAACAAAATGGTAGAAAGGAAGAATAGGAAATTGTTGGATAAAGCTAAAAGTATACAAACACGTGTAACCCTAAATAAATATTTCTATTAGAGACAATAGCAAGTGCCTACTGTCTCATAAACAAATTGCCTAATTTAGCACTTGACAATATGATTCCAGTAAATACATGAAGTGGAAGGAAACCATCAATTGAACATATTCATGTGTCTGGGTGGAAATTATATTTGCTTGTACTAGATAAAAGGTGGTCAAAATTGAACAATAAGGTAGTGAAATGCATATCTATTGTCTTTGGAGAAGAGATGTTAAAGGATACAAGTTGTGGAACTTGACATGGCAACTAGGAACCACTAAGATATTATCTTCACAAAAATTAATTTTGAAGAAATTCTAGAGCCTAGGAATTATGACAACAAACTTGATGATAATAGCATAACTGATGGGTGAACCATGAAATGGAACCAGTGGCATCAAGGATACTATTAGTGAAGGACCAATTGGTTGAGGAGCAACCACCTCAAGAGATACCCATGGAGAAAGATAAATAAGTTTATGAAGAACCACTTAGAAGATCAACCCAAGTGACAACACTGCAAGAACATTATGAATACATGCCATAGAAATATGGTTACTTTCCCTTGATTGCATCGTGAGAAGAACCTACAACGTTAGAAAAGGAAATTCAAGGCAAGGAGGCTCACCATTCAAAAAAGAAATGGAAGAATAGATGTTGGCATTGCAACAAAAAATAAGATGGGGTAATTGAAGAAATACCAATTGGTAGGAAATCAATGGGTTGCAAATACGTCTTTCAAATGAAGCACAGATCACATGAATTTGTTGAAAAGTACAAGGCCCAATTACTAGCAAAATGTTACTCACACAATGAAGGGATAGATTATAGTGAGATCTCCCCGATAGCACAAATGACTTCCATATGATTACTATTAGCACTATCAGCTACATAATATCTCTAAGTGGAGAAATTGGATGTGACATTGTGTTTCTTCCTCGGGACCTCAAAGAAGAAATTGAGATCAAGCACAATAGGGATTTGAAATCAGAGGGTGCAACAACATAGTGTGTCATTAGAAGAAGTCATTGTGTAGATTGACGTAGTTTCCAAGATAATGGTGCCACCATTTTGACCAAGGTAGGCTAGGGTAAGGAATTATGCATAGTGACATTGACCAGTGCATTTATTATAGGTTAGTTGGAGATCGATTTATTGTCCTCGTTTTGAATGTGAATGACATTGTTAATCAAAGATATATCAAAGCACTGATGAAATTAACCAAAATCCCAACTATCAACAAAGTTTGGCATGAAGGATCTTAACGAGGTGCATTATCACTTGGGCACAATGACAAGGTAAACCTTTCACAAAGGAGATGCTCATCTAGAATCTAGTATCACATGATAATAAAAAATGTGTTCCAACCTTGTGAAAAAATGTAACCTTAATTTACAAAATAAAATGAAAAACTCTTACCCTTTCTTATAGCATGCATTTCATCATCATTGATCCTTGTATGTTGTTTCAAGAAGTGATGTGACTACATCATATTGTTGAGAAAAATCCGCATAGACCATATCATCAACGAGTATAACATCATATAATAATGATTGTTAAAGTATATTTTTTGTATTTTCTAACGATAGAAAATGGGGGCTTGTCAGATCAATGAAAGTGGGGCTCTATTATTGTCCCATAAGTGATGGATTCCCCACTAGACGTTCACTCCTTGTGGGTTGACACATACCTACAAAGTGACCATTGTTAAACAAGAGCCATCATAGCTATTAAGAAGAGCCATGTGTGATTATGTCGAGCATCCCACCTCTTGACATGGGAAGAATATTAAACACTCAAGTAGAAAGGAAGCATCTTTTTTTTTTAGAAATATGTCTTATAGAGTCTCTTCTGCTACGTTGTCACACTATGAGAGGCATATCTATGCCATCAAGGTCACCCAAGACTTTCACTTGGCCTCATCCACACCCACCAAGGGGATTTGAACCCAGGTATTGGCATCAATATAAGCCAAATCATCTCACTGTCTGTTGCAAGAAAGGAAGCATGTTGCCAATCCTTTCCTTTATTTTTCTGATTGCTCTAGACTCTCATGCATAAATGAGCACAACCTCCATGCAAGATTATGCACTCAAATATTACAACAACTTCCAGTGAATTCTAATTGTTTGTTTTTTTAATAACCTCCATATCAAACTCTCAGTGCAATTTTATTAGGCTTTGATAGATGAAGGACCCAATTGCAATGAAATTCTAAATAGGAGAACATCGTGGAAAAGATGAGAGTAGTTGAAGTGAGGAATATTTTGGCTTATCCCTTAAAATGGCTTAGGCAATCATTTTCAGAATTCATGGTGTCATCCTCAAAGGTGCTCAACAATTCTCTAAGATACATTTGTGTATGTCTTAGGGGTGTGTTAAAAAGAAGTTGATCAACGCCATGCGAGTATCATTCTGAGGATTCAAATCCTGCAAAATTATTTATTAATATGTGAAAATTTGTCTTTAGAACAATTATTTGTACATAAATTCAAGTACCCTTCAAAAGAATTGACAAATTAAAAAACTGATTCATTTGGCATATTAGTGATTCATTTGACAATAATTTTGTATCCCCAACCAAGAACTAAATGCCTAATAATGTGTATGGCGTATCCCCGATGCATTTAACTATAGACAATGGTAGGTTATCATGAACATAATGCCTTATTAATGCTACAACATATTTTTGGTCCATTTGATAATAGGTATGTGCTTGAATTCAAGAACTGTGGTTGAAAATGATAATTTATATACAACTTCAACTAACCATCAAGAGAATTCTGCGGGAACCAAGAGACTATCATTGATGGTCGAATTGACAAAATCCTTGTGTCCCTGATCAACAACAACATATGGACAGCCCATTTGACAAAACTTTCATGCCCCAAGTTAGGAAAGAGTGCATGTTGTCCATTCTGCATGGTTATGGTGGGAATGGATTTTCTATGAAGGCAAGGGTTTTGTTCTTTCAAAAAACAAAGGGCTTTGTTCTTTCAAAAAATAAATTGTTTCAAATGGATACATGTCTCTAGGGACTATAGTGAAACAAGCAGATTCTCTTCAACTTTAGGTGTCAGGCCTTATAGATCCAGGTGGATATTGGTGGCCACCCACCTATTCCATATTCCAACTGGCTCATCTGGACAGTTTTCAGTTCAACACGTTTCTCAGTAATGGAGAAATTTCTTTGTAATTGTGGGTTATGCACTTACGGGGTTGTCCTAAAGACCTACACAACATCCAGGTGGATATTGGTGGCTGCCCACCTATTCCAACTGGCTTATTTTGGAAGTTCCAATGAGTTATCACGGGCCTAAAACGGATATAGTATGCAAAAGTTACGACTCCAAGAAGTTAATGTACTAACTTACCCCAACGGGGCCCACATGACTTTTGGCGTTTCATCTCCTAGGGTTAAGTTTTTGGATGTCTAGGGTTTCGGCATTCATGTTTATAATAAAAAGGTCTTCAGAGCCTCATTGTAATCATCTTCTTGCGAATGAACGTAGCCGTCAGATCTATTCTCAAAGATAAAGTTGGCACCATTCTAGCAAGTCTTGCACTCTGTATTTTTACAGTCTCTGTACAATTCTTTCATTAATAGAAATCGTGTATTGATGTATCTCTCTACTTCTGGCCATTTTCACGAGTATTTCATTGTAATATCTATGCTTTCATTTTGTTCCGAAAATAGTCTGGATCAGTGGTATCAAAGCAGGTTGTTCTTGATCATTTTTTAGCGCATATCCCTGACGAGGTCCGAGTATAGCCAGTGGGGTCTCAAGCTTGTCTCTCTTGAATACAATCACTCTCACATGCCCAAGAAACCCTCAATGGTGACAGAAAAGAAAAACAACGGAGAAGAGGATTATATTACCCTGTTGCTTGAGCAAGCTCCCGCACGACAGAGGGACGAAATAATGGAGAATTTTGCACACATCCTTCAATGCCTGCCGATAGCAACAGACGCATCTTCATCAAGCGACCATTTTGGAGGAACCTCTCCCTTAAAGGTACAAGTTAATTTTGATATTCCCATATTTGAAGGTGAAATAGATGTTGATGCTCTAGAAAAATGGTTAAATCTATTAGAAGGTTATTTCTCTGTTCAAAATTTTTTCGATAGGGAAAATATCACCTTCCCACTCCTCAAGGCTCTCCCCCATGTCAAACATTGGTGGGAAACTTACTGAGAGCAAAGTTCCATAGAGGAATCTAGAATATATGGGGCCGAGCCCACTTGGGATTTTTTTGTGGATGTGGTCAAGGAACAATACTACCCTGTTAATAATTATGAATACCAATACATGAGATGGACCACATTGCAGCAAGAGAAGAGCCAAACAGTGTCGGAGTTCACAAATACTTTCCATACCTTGCACACCAAGTTGGGTGTCAAAGACTTCGAGCGGCATCTGGTTCTGAAACACCATGGGGTTCTGCATAGGTACATCCAAACCGAAATGGATTTCCTAGACATCTCATCATTGGGAGCTACCTATCGATACGTTGTCAAAATCGAGCAGAAATTTAGGCACTAGAACAAATGGGAATTCGGGTCTGCAAATCCGCAACAACCAAAGCATGGTAAAGACAACCCTAACTAACAGCCTCTAGACAACTATTCCAAGACACAAGACAAGAAGGGTAAAGGAAAGACGAAGAATGACACTGGGAAGTGGTGCGGCTTCTAGAAAACCCCCTGGCACAACACCGATGAATGTCGCTTGAAACAGTGATTGGTGGCTGAGATCAAAGTAATGGATTCGAATTCCGATTCAGAATCCGATTCAAAAAATATTGAAAATAAACAGATCATCGACACAAACCCCACTGCTACTGTCACGACCACAACAATTCAACCAGAAGAACTAATAGATCCTGAAGAGGGGGAGCACCTCTTCCATTCATAGATGTGGGTGAAGGGGACCGTTGCATTTCATTGTTGATAATGGCAACTAGAAGAACCTCATCTCAGTTGAGGTCATCAAACAGTTGGGATTATCGAAAACACCACACCCGTAGCCATACAACATCAGGTGGCTTCACCAGGGACGAGATATTCATGTCAACCAGTAGTGTCACATGTCCTATGGCATCCAACGCTTCAAGGAAGAGGTAGTGTGTGATGTTACCCCTCTTGATATTTGTGATGTTGTTTTGGGCCAACCATATATGTGGAAACGTCATGTTGTTTATGAGTCTAGACCCTATCGTGTCATTATTACTCTGGGAGGTCAGCTCTATAGGATACCAGAGGTAGTTCTGACTATTGTTCCACCAAAACAATGCCGCAAGGTCATCTCTCATATTGCAAAATTCATTATCTTCACAGTTTGTTCAAAGGATGCACAGAAGGCCACTACAACCATTGCAGCCTCCACACCTTATATCCAACAAAAACAGATTGCAGACGATAAAGCATATATTGTTTCTTTACCTATAATGGTGCCTACACAATGTCCCATCAAGCCCAGAGACAACAGGATGGTGGAACAGAGTCAACCCCGCCAGCAACAGGTTCGTGACAGCCCTCCACATACCAAGCAACACAACTATTCCAACAAGGCATGCAATGCACCAAGATTCAGATTGAGAAAACGTTTTTCCCTCTTCCCTGGACACTCAACGCAATGGAGACCATTGCTTCCTAAGGGGGGAGGATTGATCCAGATGGATATTGGGGGCCACCCACCTATTCCATATTCCAATTGGCTCATCTGGACAGTTTTCAATTCAGCACGTTTCTTTGTAATGGGGTCATTTCTTTGTAATTGTGGGTTATGCACTTATGGGGCTATCATGAAGCCCTACACAACATCTAGGTAGATATTGGTGGCCACCCACCTATTCCAACTGGCTTATTTTGGAAGTTCCAATGAGCTATCACGTGCCTAAAATGGAGATCGTATGCAAAAGTTACAACCCTGGGAAGTTAATGTACTAACTTACCTCAACGAGGCCCACACGACTTTTGGTGTTTCATCTCCTAAGGTTAGGTTTTTGGATGTCTAAGGTTTAGGCATTCATGTTTATCATAGAAAGGCCTTCAAAGCCTCATTGTAATCATCTTCTTGTGAATGAGCGCAACTATCACATCTCTTCTCAAAGATAAATCTATCACCATTCTTAAAAAGGCCTTCATAGCCTCATTGTAATCATCTTCTTGCAAATGAGCGCAATCGTCGCATCTCTTCTCAGAGATAAAGTTGTCACCATTCTAACGAGTCTTGCATTCTGTATTTTTATAGTCTCTGTACAATTCTTTCATTAATAGAAATCATGTATCGTTGTATCTCTTTGTTTCTGGCAATTTTCATGAGTATTTCATTGTAATATCTATGTTTTCATTTCATTCCGAAAATAGTCTGGATCACTTAGGGTCTCTATTCCACGAAAATTCACTCGAGACTTACACATGATGGCAAGCCATAGCAAGAAGGAAACCTTGGTGGATGGCTTAACACCCTATAGACCTCACCTATCTGCCAATGCCCTGGTTGGCCAGGCAAAGATTTTGATTTCTTAGCTTTCAAAGGCTATTGCAATTTGCATGTTTTAAAGTGTCCACAAAATTATTTGGAATTGTTGTAGACTCAAGAGTTATCTGAGAGTTTCGAGTGAGGGAACTTTTCAATTCTCTTTCCCATGCATGATGGATGGAGAGAATCTCACAAGGATTGCTTAAAGAAATATTGATTGATATTGGTCGGTTGGTGGTTTGTTGGTTGGGGCCTTTGTTTGATTGATCAGCAAACTCCAATTCCAGGTAAACAACATTTTGTAAAACTTGTGTTTATCATTTTGCATTTGTGTGTTCCAAATCTGTTTATGCCATATGGTATCCCGCAATCGGGTTAGACATTTCAGTCAATTCACTCCCTGAGGTTCTCAATTGAGACCTTTTTTATGTTGGTACAAATCATATAGATCATAGTTAGAGCAATAAGTACATATACCACATGGTCGTGGGATTCTATACATGAACAGTAATAACTCATGTGAATTGAAAAGGTGACCTAGTAGCTAGAATAATAATAGGGAACACTTGTGGTTAAAGATGAAAGCATACATGTCAGTTTGGATTATAACTTATAATGCAGCAACATCACACTCTTGAACAAATCCATTTTGACTTGCTGCAACAAAATCGTGTTGGCTTTTATACGAGATATAGTATACAGAGGTAATATGGCTATTTGCTAACATCAATCCACATTGTCTGTAAATTTGATGTAAGAGCATCGCTCCACCTCAGCAGCGTGCCAGCATTCTAGCTCATGAAAGCGCATTCAAGAAAGGGAGAGGCACCAACCCTCTAATTTTGCCCTCAAATTTAAAATTTTAAATGTAATTAAAGAAATTAAATGTTGTAAGGTTGATAAGAGCCGAGTTGATGCCTTTGTACAGGTTGTAGATAAGGTCGCCTTTAATAGCTGATGGGATCTAGATTCGATTCAGACTAGATGGTCATTGAATATAATTCAATGTAATTAATGAGAGTTGGGTGAGTTGGAGGGAGAGCTCGAGGAGCCCTTCTTTTGTAAAATCTCATCGTATCAAAATTCATTAGAACTAGCATGTAGAGGAGATTAGCGAGTAGAGAGCTCAAGAAAGGAGAGGAGAGAGTCGAGACTCAGTGGCAGTCCGAGCCTACACCCATTATAAACAGACATTAAGATTAATAAAAATAACAGTTTTTCCTGCATATGATTCTGTGTGTGTTTCCATGTGTGCTTATGAATGTATGTTGTAAATGTATGATAGTTTTTCATCTATAGGGTGAGGATAGAATTTCTCTATCTGTGAGTTTGTTAGAATTGTTTCTGGGTTATTTAGGCTAAATGCAAGGAGTGCATGACAGAGTATTGGAAACTCTGTGAGCCAACGCAAGGAGTGTGTATATGAACTTTGCTTCGAGTTCATGAGAGAACGTGCCAGGAGGGCACACCAAAACATTTACAAACTCAGGGAGGAGCCTCAAGGATGTTGAATACCTTGGAGGAGAGATTGTGCAAAGAAGGCACAGAAGACAAAATTGATGAAGATTTTGTAGAGCTCTATCAGGAGGGCATTGAGTAGGTGCAAGTGTGCACAGGTGAACTATGTTTCGAGTTCTGAGAAGAAAAGTGTAAAGGAGAAGACACTCAAAGAGTTGTTGAACACTTTGTAAGCTCAGCAAGAAGTGCTTGAGCAGAAGTTGCCAAGAGGGCACATGTATCCCTTCGAGGAACAAAAGGGACAGAGACCTCTGAGGTCTGAGCAATCAAAAACTCAAGGTGAAACAGAGTTGTCAAACACTCTGGAGGAAAACTCGTGCAAGGAGTGCACCAAGCCAACACTTAGACAAGTGTTGCAAGAAGTCGTTTGAAAGACTTCATCGAGCGCAAGGAGAGCACGGAGGTGTGAACTTGTTTCAAGTTCACAAAGCTCAAGAGGAAGAGCATCGGGTTGCCAAGAGGGCACCAGGAAATCTCTTTCGAAGGAAAAAAGGGTTGAGACCCTTAGTAGGCTGAGCGAGTTTGGAAGCTCAGGAGAGATAGTGTTGTTTCGCACAAAATCTCAACAGAGAATGTAAAGGTCGAGGATTGTCCAAGACTGGGACAGGAGGAAAGCACTAGGGGTGCACCAGAGGTAAAGCGTTTCAAACTTTACAAGCTCGGGAGGAAGAGCAACAAATGTCATCAGATCAGCTGCAGGAGGAGATATGGACCGTCGAATCCCACGTCCAGGCATCAAGAAGGAGCGCGCACGGGAGACAGGTCCTAGTCCTTGGATCTGGAAGTCCGAAGCCAAGGCACTCCGAAAGATTCCAGGCGAGTAGGGTGAAAAACGTTGAAGTCCGAAGCTGTGAAGAGATCCTAACCATTGATTGAAGGAGGATACGTGGCAGCAGATCCGAGAGTTTGTGAATTCGAAAGAATTGGCGTGGAGTAAAGTTCCATCTTCGCGAAGTCGTGGAGGGATCCTAGCCGTTGGCTGCAAGGAGACAAGTAGCGGCAGATTGGAGGTGTGGTGCTTTTAAAATCTTTGAAGCCTGGAGTTGCGAAGTGGAGGATCAACCGTCGATTTGGTGGGAGGATAGGGGTCGTCCGATCAGATTCGGAATTCAGCACTCCACGAGTATTGTGTGTTGGAGCGGTCAGAGCTCTCGAAGCCCGAATTTACGAAGTCAATCCTTGTTGTAGGACTGGTGGGGATGTTGTGAACCGTTGATCCTTGCCAGCGTCCGAGATTCGTGAGTTCGCGTATTCGGATGATTTGAGGTGTCGGGCGTTGAAACTCTCGGAGCTCGGAGCTCCAAAGTCCCGAAATAGCGTGTTGTGTTTGGCGCCTGGTTTTGAGCCCGTGGTCATATGTTGTTTCCACCAGAAGAGAAAAGAGGCTCAGAGAGAAAGCGTCTGCGGGTTTATTATCGGACCCGCACAAAGAATAAAAGGGGGGCTTCTGTAAAGTAATTTTGGGTTCCAACAAGGGCCCGAAGAGCCAATTTGGCTCAACTTTGTGAAGATCCTTAATTGGGAGGTCGCAAAACCCCCAAGAGGGGAGGGGGGTTGCATCAAGTGGTATTAGGGCCTAGATTTTGTCTGTAGATCATAGGCAAAGGCAAGAAGGTGAAAGAAGATACCCCGATACCATCAAGTGGTATCAGAGCCTATTTCTTATTTCAGGTAGCAGACAGTAGGTGAAAGGAGATTGGTTGATACCATCAAGTGGTATCAGAGCGGAAATTTGTTTGCAGACAGCAGGCAAAGGAAAGATGAGATAACCTGACAACCTCAAGTAGTATCAGAAGCTTGAGTTCACATGTAGGCAGCAGGTGAAGGGAGGCAGAGTGCAATGCTCTGTTAAGATTGTTGCAAGGTGTGCAGCAGATGGAAAATAGCCAGGTGGGTTGTAGGAGATGTTGGAGACACTCTCAGTTGCAGAGTGGACAGCAGACAGCCAGGTGAGCTTAAGGCATAGGAGAAGATGGCTACGGCCATAGGCGTGGTCAAGGCAAGGACCGCCAACAGAAATTGACAAGGAGCTCAGTGAGATAAGAGCATAAATGGAAATGCTGACATTGAAGATGCAGTNGTACGAATGGCCTCTAAAAAGGAAAACAAGGTGGCATGTTCAAAAGTTGTTGTCCAGAAGGCAGCAACATGTAATGAGGAGGTGGTTGAGGGAAGTTGAAACCCTTAGTGACACAGAGGAAGTGGTTTTCATTTGTGAGCCAGAAGTTGGAGAAAGCCTCAGTGATGAGGAGAGGAGATCAAACATAGATCTCATAAACTACCAGGAGGGCAACAGTGAGCTTTCAAATTGCCAGGTGGGCAATGAAATGGGATCGGTTGATCTCATAGACTGCCAAGAGGGCAGAACAGAAATCCCAATTTCCCAAGTGGGCAAGGGAGAAGAGAGGAACTCAGCTGAGAGTTCATATCATCAAGGAGAGATGATGGAGGAGGATCAAATGAGCATTTTGATCATTGGGGGAATTGAGATATTCTTGCCAATCAACCCAACAGAGGCCAGAGCACATGTTGAGAGTGCAGCAAAAGGACAGCCAGTTGTGACTATCGTAGAGGAGGAGCAGCAGATACTGAAATCTGCCCCAGCAGAAAAAGAGAAGCACGCAGTTGAGTTGCTCACTTAATGGGAGAAGGAGTTAGAGATGTTGTAGGACTGGTTGAACAGCAGATACGCAGATACTGAAATCTGCCCCAGCAGAAAAAGAGAAGCACGCAGTTGAGTTGCTCACTTAATGGGAGAAGGAGTTAGAGATGTTGTAGGACTGGTTGAACAGTCCAAGACCAGAGAAAGACTGTCAGGATGCAGTCATGCAAAGAGAGGGAGAAAAATGCCAGCATGAGGAGCAACTGGAAGAAGTTGGAGCCGAACCAACACAAGAGGAGTTGGCAGAGGATAACTTGTCAGAGGAAGATGAGCAGCAGCTCAGTGAGGAGACTGCAGAATTGAAGTCTGCAGCATAGTGGCAAATCAAGGCCACAAAAGAAGAAAACAGCAGGGGAGATAAGGTTAATCTACCCATTGACAAGGAAGAAGTGCAGTAGGCCAGTTTGCATGAAAGAAGGAACCAGCCAGCAGAGCAGCTGGAAGAGGTAGTAGAGGAGATAAGGAGGTTGATGTTGAGGTCATCACAAGAAACTACCAGCAGAGGGAAGCTGAATAGAGGAGAACCTGTAGTAGCAGCAAGGAAGCATCAACAACAACAATAAAGAAGAGGAGTAGGAGGACAGCTCTAGAGAGAAGTTTGGGATCTAGGAGGATTTCAACAACGCTGAGAAGCTCATGAGCAGGAGCTCATGAATTTTTCGCAGCAGTGGAGTATGATGCAGGAGCATCGCTCCACCTCAACAGCGCACTAGCATTCCAGCTCATCAAAGCGCATTCAAGGAGGGGAGAGGCGCCAGCCCTCTCATTTTTCCCTCAAATTTAAAATTTTAAATGTAATTAAAGCAATTAAATGTTGTAAGGCTTATAAGAGCCGAGTTGATGCCTTTGTAGAGGTTGTAGATAAGGTCGCCTTTAATGGATGACACGCTGATGGGATCTAAATCCGATTCGGACTAGATGGCCATTGAATGTAATTCAATGTAATTAATGAAAGTTGGGTGAGTTGGAGGGAGAGCTCGAGGAGCCACTTTTTTGTAAAATCTCATCGTATCAAAATTCATTAGAACTAGCATGTAGAGGAGATGAGCGAGTAGAGAGCTTAAGAAAGGAGAGGAGAGAGCCAAGACTCAGTTGCAGTCCAAGCCTACACCCATTGTAAATAAACATTCAGATTAATAAAAAGAGCAATTTTTCCTGCATATGATTCTGTGTGTGTTTCCATGTGTGTTTATGAATGTATGATGTAAATGTATGATAGTTTTTTATGTGCAGGGTGAGGATAGAATTTCTCTATCTGTGAGTTTGTTGGAATTGTTTCTGGGTTATTTAGGCTAAATGCAGGGAGTGCATGACAGAGTATTGTAAACTCCGTGAGCCAACGCAAGGAATGTGTATCTGAACTTTGCTTCGAGTTCAGGAGAGAACATGTCAGGAGGGCACACCAGAACATTTACAGACTTAGGAAGGAGCCTTAAGGTTGTTGAATACCTTAAAGGAGAGATTGTGTAGAGAAGGCATAGAAGATAGAATCACTGAAGATTTTGTAGAGCTCTGCCAGGAGGGCATTGAGCAAGTGCAAGTCTACACAGGTGAACTCTATTTCGAGTTCTGAGAAAAGAAGTGTCAAGGAAAAGACACTCAAAGAGTTGTTGAACACTCTGTAAGCTCAGCAATGAGTGCTTGAGCAGAAGTTGCCAAGAGGGCACATATATCCCTTCGAGGAACAAAAGGGACTGAGACCTCTGAGGTCTGAGCAATCAAAAGCTCAAGGTGAAACAAAGTTGTGACCTGTGCAAGGAGTGCACCAGGACAACACTTAGACAAGTGTTGCAAGAAGTCGTTTGAAAGACTTCATCGAGCACAAGGAGAGTGCGGAGGTGTGAACTTGTTTCAAGTTCAAAAATCTCAAGAAGAGCATCGAGTTGCCAGGAGGGCACCAGGAAATCCCTTTTGAAGGAAAAAAGGGTCGAGACCCTTAGGAGGCTGAGCGAGTTTGGAAGCTCAGGACAGATAGTGTTGTTTTGCACAAAATCTCAACAGAGAATGAAAAGGTCGAGGATTGTCCAAGACTAGGACGGGAGGAAAGCACTAGGGGTGCGCCAGAGGTAAAGTGTTTCAAACTTTACAAGCTCAGGAGGAAGAGCAATAGCTATCGTCAGATCAGCGGCAGGATGAGATCTGGACTGTCGAATCCCACGTCCATGCATCAAGAAGGAGCACGCACAAAAGGAGGCAAGTCGTCGCCGTTGGATCTGGAAGTTTGAAGCCAAGGCACTCCGAAAGATTCTGAGTGAGTAGGGTGAAAAACACTGAAGTTCGGAGTTGCGTAGAGATCCTAACCATTGATTGAAGGAGGATACGTAGCAGCAAATCCGAGAATTCATGAATTCGGAAGAACTGGCATGGAGTAAAGTGTCATATTCGCGAAGTCGCGAAGGGATCCTAGTCGTTGGCTGCAAGGAGACACGTGGCGGCAAAGTGGAGGTGTGGTGCTTCGAAAAGCTCTGAAGCCCAGAGTTGCGAAGTGGAGGATCAATCGTCGATTTGGCGGGAGGATAGGGGTCATTCGATCGGATTCAGAATTGGGCACTCCGCGAGTATTGTGTGTTGGAGCTGTCAGAGCTCCTAAAGCCCGAATTTACGAAGTCAATCCTTGTTGTAGAACTGGTGGGGATGTTGTGAACCGTTGATCCTTGCCAGCGTCCGGGTATTCATGAGTTCGTGTATTCGGATGATTTGAGGTGTCGAGGCGTTGAAACTCCCGAAGCCCAGAGCTCCGGAGTCCCGAAATAGCGTGTTGTGTTTGGCGCCTGGTTTTGAGCCCGTGGTCATATGTTGTTTCCGCCAGAAGAGAAAAGGGGCTCAAAGAGAAAGCGTCTGTGGGTTTATTATCGGACCCGCACAAAGAATAAAAGGGGGCCTGTGTAAAGTAATTTTGGGTTCCAGCAGGGGCCCGAAGAGCAAATTCGGCTCAGCTTTGTGAATATCCTTGCTCGAGAGGTCGCAGAACCCCAGGAGGGGAGGGGTCTGCATCAAAGTTCCATTTCCATCATTATTTTTTGGTTTGAATGTGTTAGCACTAGAAGTCTCACCTAGACTACTATAAGTGTGAGCCTAGTACCCATCAGATTTATAGGTTTGAAAAAATTAGATGTTTGGGTGTAGCAAATGGATGAGAAACTCTATTTAAAGTATCAACACAAAAGCTCCAGAAACATACTTCAGCAAGCAAGGCTTGAACAATCTCTTATCAGTGTACTGGATAACAGTGAAAAAATGGAATAATGAAGAAGAAACTATGAATATATGAACCAAACTACTTCAGGCACCTTGGCACACATATAGAAGAAATCTCACTAACAAGAAAGCTCCAGGTTAACAAGATGATATGTTCTGACAACACTTGCATCTACAAAGACAGTAAATCAGTCACTGTAATTTCATAGAAACAAGCTCTAAAGATAAATCATTTACCAATAAACAATATCAAAACAGAGAAAAGCATAGCATGTAACAGAAGAAGAAGAGTTGATCTTCAACCATTCAAGAATCTTAAGTTTGTACATACATCATCTGGAAACTTTTTACAGTCTGAAGCAAAGAAATGAGTCTCACAATAGTCACTCTCCCCCCTCCTCTCTCCCAAAGTTACCTCCATCATCAAATAGCCAAATACATCAAAAATATCTCTAGGAGGTCGTAGCTTGCCCCATGCATTGGATTATGTGCCTTGGAGATATGTGGCAATAGACAGACAAAAAGAAATCCAACAAACTGCTAGATTTTAAGAAGTTGTTGGCAGTAATAAATACAACTTCAGCCAACTCATTGCATGGAGATTTAATGAATCCAAATCTCAGGCACAAATGCCCCTTGATGTCTCACTGATCTCTGAGAAGTTACTCGAGCCTCATCTGACAGGTGGCAACCTTCTAGCAAGTCAAATTCCCTGTAACTGTCAAGTTTGCAGCACATGCGCTACAAACTTTCTATAGCTGATCTTTTTATCTTCTCTCTCAAATGAAAAATTGGGTAAGGTCGATTTTTTGTCAACAAATTAAACACATCCTAATGTTTCTCCACACAAAATTTTAGAAGAACCCAGATCGACATTTAAAAGTTATGATGAAAAAACTAAAAATTATTGCTACAGGAAAGTTTGAAGCGCATGCGCTGCGAACTTTCTGTAGCAATAATTTTTAGTTTTTCTCTCAAATGAAGCACTGGTTCAGGCTGATTTTTTGTCAGCAAATTAAACACATCCTAATGCTTCTCCACAAAAAAATTTAGAACCAAAATCAGCATTTAAAAGTTATGATGAAAAAATCTAAAAACTGCTGCTACAGGAAAGCTTGCAGTGTAGTCTCAGCAGTTTGCAACGAACTTTAACCAATCTACAGCGTACTCATTTGACACATGGCACAACTCTCAAATGGTTGGATGTGACTTTAAATCTCTTTGTACACATGTTTTAGACAAAACACTTGATAATGACCTTCAAAACATGCAAATAAGACCAATACCATACATCTTTACAAATAATGACCACCACCATAATGACATGAAGACTCTTGTACATGCATTCTGATTAGTTTTTTAAACCTAGGATAAACCAAAACCATGATTTATTGGTATAAAACATGACTCTCAAGACTTTAAGAACCATGACCCTATGATTCAAATCTAAGACTTCAAACAAATAACTGATATAGGAAGGACTGATCACATGACTGACAAAGACCAATGGTGTCCTTCTGAGACCAGATTAACAAAAATTTAGAAATGAGTAAAAGCTTCACTCCTGAACATTCCATGTGTTAACAGAAGGATCATGTGGCATTATGATATTGATGAAAATAGAAACCTTATTTAAAGGAGACACTTCAACCAAACTGATGTCCCCGAGGTGTAGGACAGTCGGTGACGGAGTGTGTTGTTAAAGCGCTCCATGATGTTAAAGTCACCGGTTCGAAACCTGCGGGGACAAAAAATCCAGCAATGTTAAGGGTTGGTGTGGCTCAAGCTGAGTGCGATCCCCAGGTGATTTTGACGGCTTAGATGCTCCTGAGTCGCGGTTTCTTAGCCACGAGTTAGTCCCACATGTCACGGACAAACTAACAAACAAAAAAAAAACACTTCAACCAAAGTGAAGTCATTCTATGAGATTCATTATATTAACTTTGATGACAGTTTTGTAAAAAATTGCACAGCAAGTTTCAATAGGGCTATTATTTAGGCCTTCTACATTTGTATGAACTCAAAGCATGTGCTGTGCCAGCTTTCTACATTTGTATGAACTCTAAAGCCTTTGCTGTGCCAGCTTTATACATTGCAAAAACAGAGAAATCTAGCAAGGGAAAAATTAGAGGCAATGTATGATATTATAAACGAGCTACTTTCTGATGAAGTTGTTCAGGATCCATTTTGAAAAGTTTCTTTGTTCATCAAAAATCAATTGAATTGCAATTTGTGTAGCAATGAAACACGATATTTTGGCTTTTGTATTTCAAAATCGATGATGTAAATGACCAGTTTTTGCTGAAGACTGTGAACTAGTGTCTTCTAAATAAATACACATCTTGCATATTAACCCCATATTTTCTTCAGTATTTCACGTTTATTAACTGCTTGGCATCACTCAGTGGGGTAATTGTATTGCAAATGTAATACATAATATTAGAATTTGTAGTGAGAACAAGAAGGATCCAAGACGTTTTTTATCTTAAAATTATATTTACTACTTGCTTGGCTCCACTGACTGGTGTAAGTATATCGTTTGAACAGTACATCATATCAGAATGATAGAGAAGAGGCGAAGGGTCCAAGACACTATACTAGCATATTCTAATGGCAGCCAGCCCTTGTTTAACAATCGGCCTGAACAGCATGGATTTTTACAGAAAATGTTTCTAATTTGAGTTACAGTTTGTCAACAGAATTCTGCCCATTCCTAGTGAAAACTACAGAGAACTCAGAAGGAATCAAAACAGATTCTGATGTCTCAAAAAGCCCCAAGGGATAGCTCAATTGGTAAGACACGATTGTGCAAAAGTTCATGGAGGTTTCCAAATCAAATCCCATTGAGTCCCTTGGGGTTAACAGCGGGTATTTCAGCTGGCAGTTACTACCATCCTCAATCCAGGAAACCAGGTAGGAGGGAAGAAATCTACAAGGGGCTGCCAAGGTACCAGCATCTTCACTTGGAATGCTTAATATGGAGGCGAGTCAGGAACTAGGGCCTATATTTCTCCAGAAAAGATTCTAATCTCTCAAATGAAAAGGTAAGAAACAGACCTCATATATCTACAAGTTAAAACTAACTAGTATAACAAATATTGAACCATGCCAAGTTTGAACCCTGACTTAGCTTTCTTATGACAAAGTGCAAGTTGAGAGAAGATAGTCATGGTCAGTCCACCATTTAAATATCATGAATAAGGCAAATATCTAAAAACTCCAAACTTCAGAGGTTTTGAGAAGTATACTATAAGAAAATCACGTGTCTATATGAGTCCAACAATATTTTTGTATCTAAGACCAATAGAGCCCCGCATCACATAATCAGCAAGATTTTCTGATTTGGAACCGACAAAGCTCACAGCTTAAACATAACTCTGTGCTTGTAGGCACCCATGTTCTCACTGTGGCTTGGGAGTACTGCACTGATAATTATGAATTTTCAATCACGATGGTCTAGCCACATATAATTTCAGTAATAGCGATCCTCATGCAAGTAGTTTCATAGATTCTAATCAAGATCCAGCTTCCTACTGGCAGACCTAGTTGTGGATCTAAAGCCTGCTTGCTGGCAATTTGATCCCCTCTTGAATGAAGATTGGACTTCGCTAGAATTCAATTCAATTTCCAACATTCCATTAAACAAATCAGGTGCAGTGTCACGTCAAACAAGTCAGATGCCAATGCTATCATTTGTCAGATCAGTTGCAGAGTTCCATACTAGGAACACTCCCGTAGGATCTCACCCTGTCAGAAAGATTTGAGTTTGGAGAAATCAACGCTTCCACTTCAGCAACCTATTAAAGAAGGAAATCAACTTGCGACCTTCGGGAACATCAGTTTGTGAAACCTGTTTACCAGTATCTGGAGTCCGGATGCCTGACTTTGAAGACTGATMCAAAGTTGCAAAGTATACAGACTATTCATGGAAATCGGATTACTATTCCAATCAACTTTAGTCTTCCAATATTTTGGTAATCATCTTGTAAACTCCAACGAGTAAGGCTGTTTAGACCATTCATAATGTCATGCTATTTTAAGAAGTTTGACGGATCTTGAGGCTTACTAAGTAGAATAGCTCTTCTCTGTTGAGAATATGCAGTGAGAAGAAGAGGCCCTGTTAGTTTAGTACACTTGTTTTGAATTTAACCAACTATTTTCAATACCTATTCATACTATGGTAATTCGATTTACTACAAATGATGAAAAAAATATGTTAATCTCCAGAGGTAAACAAAAGTGGTCAATGAGACTAGTATAGAATGCCTTCTTTGATCAATCARTCCTGGTACARGACAAGGATTCAGACACGATCAGGTGACTTATCTATCTTGTGACTAMGARAYTAGCATACATCTTGGTTGAATTGTGTAAACATATTCATTGAAATAGTCAAACAAATTTAACCCTTATAATGTAAAAAATATAATATATTTTTTGAAAAGTCGTAGCTTGTGACTATGGGCTGACCATTGTTCTTGTTTAAGTTCCATTACCATATCCATTGAAATTCTCAAAGAAATGAACCCTTGACAGACAAAATGGAAAGACCGAGGGCCAACAACCAGCCATCCAAAAATGATGCTCTCCACGTTAGACTCATCGATACATGCTATTAAAGAGATTACATTCATCCAAACATTATACATGTCAATATTTTACACTAATGTCCAAATAAGCTTGTGGATGCTCTCCAAGTAAGACTCATTGGTACATGCTATTAAAGAAATTCCATTTATTCAAACATTATGCATGTTAATATTTTACACCAATCTCCAAGTAAGCTTGTGGACTTCTTAATATAAGTACTAGCCAAACAGTTCACATTAAAGCATTAGATGCTATGAATAAATGTCAGTAAAGCATTAGATGCTATGAATAAATGTCAGTAGAATAACACAACAGATGCAAAATGATAATAACACTGGCCTCCGTGATACATTAGACGTCCATTGACAAGTGCAATCAACAACCTTTCCAAACAATGTTTGATGATGAGAATGAAAACGTGGTTAAAAATTACTCAACCACTTATCAAAATTTGTTGAAAGAAACTAATGTAGGGTGATTCATCCCTACATATATCCATACGTCCAAGGACAATAAACAACATGAAGGAGAGCGTGTTGTACCTTCATTTGAAAAGAATGAGGCAATACTCTCAGGTTGCTTCTATTTTGAAATCTGCTTCTTGTAAATGTTAACTGGCAGATATATGACTTTGACATTGCAAGCACCCTTTTGAACTCTCTTTTTGTGCCAAGGAAGCCATAGACTGCAGCACTTATGTACATCACTTCAATGTAAAACAACACCTTTACTAGGGTTCTCTGGCCTAAGAAAATAACTTCAAGAAGAAAAACAGTGCACGAAAAAAGCCATATTGAAGCTGCTGACTAGCTCTGGCAATTTTCGTGAATCATTTTGA
>ML815735.1:23847-34254 GCA_009831015.1 Picea engelmannii
TTTCTCTCTCTCTCTCTCTCTCTCTCTCTCTCTCTATATATATATATATATATATATATATATATATATATATATATATATATATATATATATATATATATATATATATACACATACAAGGATGATTTTAAGGATGGAAATTTATTTTAAAATGTAGAAACCATGGCGAATATTACTAATCCTTCAGATGCCATCTATAAATGTTTGGCGATATTTTTGAAAAAGTATTCAAATTTCTAAGTATTTTATATAGTTTATTATAAAATTTTGGCTATTTTTAAGGTAAAATAATTTCATCCTATAGAATTTGGGTGAATCATTTTTAAAATAGTGAATCTCATTTTTGGAAAAACCATGGAAAATTATCCCATGAGCGAAATTTAGCCCCTTAATTCATCCATGTGTGTATATATATATATATATATATATATATATATATAAGTTCATGTGTATCTCTATAATTAATTTTTCAAAAAGTTCATATCACTTAGTTGATCCTTCCTTTCTCGAATAACACTGAAGGAGAAGAGTTACGAGATAGTATGGACCCTATGGACCGTACGTATATACTTATATATTACATATAGAATTATCTATCTATCTATCTATCTATCTATCTATCTATCTATCTATCTATCTATCTATCTATATATATATATATATATAGAGAGAGAGAGAGAGAGAGATCTAATTGTAGTTGGTACTTTTCATAGGCATTATTGATTAAACGAATATTGAATGAATACAACAAAAAATCACGTATACAGAGATTTGATATCATATTACATAAGAAAACGAACTATTCCAATAGGCAATCAACTACATTTTACTAAATCAAAGAGTTTGAAACTCCTCCTTAAATCTCGTTACAGTACCAAATAAAATTGAATAAGACTTCGTTGTTTTGTTATAAGATAATATATAAGTAGAATACTCCATAAGGACAAAGATTCAGAGATATATAAAGGTCATAAAACATATGCTGATAGAACATTTAAACTTCGCCTTTCTATTGCAAAAACTAATAAGACTCAAATGAAGGAATAATTGTTGTATTAGGTCATTTACAAATTATGGCGTGATGAGTTACATACAAAATTGTCCACTTGGAATTCGTTGCAGTGGACGACATATAAAGGGTAATACAATTATACATTTTTGTAATGTGACATCCCCAAAAATAAAGTATTTTTGAAATTTAAAATTTGTTGGAAAATTATTTTGTTTTTAGTAAATTCGAATTTTGAAATTTTTTGCCATTTATGGAAATTCCGAATTTTGAATTTGATAATTGTAATTAATTATTATGATTGTTGGAAAGAGATATGATTTGACCCAACTAACTATTTGACTATGAAACTTGTATAAAAACAGAAGATTTTATATTGATTGCAGGAGAACAAATAGAACAACCATGTTAAAATCAGTTGACCATGACTCCATTAGTGGGGAACATCTTGGAACTACCTTTGGGATGATTATTACAAGTGTAAAATAATATATTTGGCCATTGGCAGCTCCTGAAAACCAGGTATTTAGAAAGATGCGAAAATTCCCAAAGGGGGTGAAGAAAGACCTAGGCAAAAGAATTTTTTGTTAAATAGCATATGTGAGGAGGCAGGACATTGCCTAGTATGTTGGGAGGAGGAACTACTAAATACTTGATGTTATGAACACTAATTCCGAGTGTGAGGCAAGGGAGAAGACTACTCATAGAGGAAGACATTGTTGAAGAGGAGATTTCAAGTTTTCCCTCATGGATTCATGGTCAGGTTAGGGGGTGAATTGGGTAAGCATTGGCTGCCCTATTCTACGGTTGGGAGGAATGTGGTTGTTCCCTTTGTTTTCCCACTGACTACTTCATATATGTCTCTTTACTCTCCTCTTTTCATGATTGTACTATTGAAATGATTGTATCTGGTTTCTATTGTAGACAATTATCTTTCTAGCATATGTATTAGATAGAAATACATAGTTGTTGTATATTAATTAAAGTAGAAATAATTTAAATCGATTAAAAGGTTGTATCTATTCAAGCCTGGTATATTAGTCATTGTAAGGATGAAACCAGTATTCTACGGGATATATCTATGTCTTCTTTTTGTAAGTTCTATGTGGTAGGAACATAATCGATATCTTAAATTATGAAATTATAAAGTGATGAGTTATAGATCTAGTGTAAATAAAATCTAGATCTGAACATTAGATGGTGTTACAGTACTACTATGTGTTAATCGTGTCAAGACAGATCTAATTCTACTTAATGAAATAAAAATTAAGCATGTACATCCTGAAAACTACAATTTCTGGAATGATCTACCAATCATAAGATAATCATATGGTCAAACATCTTTAAGTACCCAATATATATCACGAGATTTCAATCTGTGTAAACATTTAGAGAAATCTATATTGAATGAAAATTATTATAATCATGCATGTCTGTACTGAAATATATAACCATGACTATCTAAAACCCCGAATATAAATATTGTATATTACAGAAAGGTTTCCATGAGATATAATTGTGAACATTTAATACACAGGGGATAAGTATCGAATATCACAAAATAGTACTATGAAACCTCACTGTATAAATTATAGAAGAGGGTTATAGCTGTTTCCCTCGTAATAACCACAAAACAAAATGAATGTACAGAACCGGCAGAATTCCTAGGACAAGTCCTTCGACTCTCTAGAGTATAAACATTGGATGGTGAAACTCGTTTCAATAGGGAGCTTCTTCCCTTCTAACAAGTATTTAAAATTACAATTAAATCCATTACCCTGGAAGGTCTGATGGCAATAGAACCTTGTGGCGAAATTTTACACAGTAGCGAACATAACCTAGAGTCTAAGAGGAAGTTCGGTTGTCAAAAGTCGAGTACCTTTTCAGGTACGGAGACCAACAAATCCATCAAACGCGAAGCATCCGAATCTTGAAAAGGGAATGGATCACATGAGTCAGCAATGAAACTTAGAGGGAACAAAATTTAAATAGAAATGGATTATATCCAAAACAGAAGTAGCACAATTTAATCATAAGGAAATAAATACCTCGCAAAGAAGATTAACGAAATTAAAATACAGAACTATTACTTAGCTTGCTATTGGTGTGGAATCTTTTCCATCAATGCCACTGAGCGAATCCATCCTTAGCCAAAAGGGGGAAATGGAACCAAATAATGTTGATGGGTACCCTCATAGGAAACAAGGGCCCACCATTAATGATTATAACTGAGAAAATTCTTCATCAAATAAGGACAATGAATAAAAACAGGACTGTAAACAAGTGGAATAGTAACTACATACAGTATGAATACATAAACCATTGGGATAGCTACGACAAATCGATTAATTCTTTTATTTACCCTTTTCGTTGAAGTAATATGAGGAGACAATCATAAATACACATTTCCAGAGCCGAATGATTGGAATAAAAATCCCTAAATCAAAAATAGTTTCACAGGCGAAATGATCAGAGAAGTTTGAAGATCTTCGTTATTCCCAACTTATTGCAAATATAGGGAATATAGATTACACAACCACATCAACCACACTGATGAACAGTTTATATACATAGGGTATGATGATGGATATACGAAGCACAGTAGAAACAAGAAATAATTTGCTCAGTGATAATTATGCCAAAGACACCCAACGTAAGATGCAGGCCTTTGGGCATTACAAAAGTTATACATTGGGATTCTTATTTACTCTTGGGGATCACTGTCACTTATATGCATAGACTCATGACAAGAGGGGAAATAAACCTTCGAAACCTTAACACCCAAAAAGGAATCATAACCAGGAATGTAGTCTCTTAATCGAGTTATACCGAATTCAGACCTACATTATAGAACTAGAGTCATGTAGAACTTACCTTTGAACTAGAACACTGGATCGTAGACCGACGACTCTCCCATCCCCTTCGAAATCCCTTATAGTCTGAGCCTTCTATGAGGGTTGTAGAGGAAATGATACCTATCGTAGAATAACGAGAGATAAGTGAAGAAATCCAACATAGAATAGGAAATCTCCAGTGACCTAACAAACCCATAAATGCAAAACCAGAGAAGATCAATACCAATAGAGTCTTCAATATTTAAGAGTCCCAGATTCGAGGGAAAAATAAAATAACACAGAGTCTTTGGATTACCATGTACAGGGAACACCAAGGAATAAATGCCTCCATATCCTCCACCCAGGTCGCATCCGCCGAAGACCAACAACGTCTTATAAAGTTAAGAGCTACCATAGGGTTTCACTAAAGCATTTTCTTTCGATTTGCAAATACCTAGACACAGGCGGGAGACAACATTAATCACCTACCCACTATTCACAAAAGTAGAGTAATGGTGATAGTACGAAATAGTACGCTACCATGTGAATGAGGTTAGGTGGCAGGGTTTCATTGACACAATCATCGATTTATAAACCTCGGAAGGCACCCGAGAATATCACCATTACTCAGGCTAGACAAGGGATTCAACTCAGGACCTGACAAGTACATCGGTCAACTTTACACCAAGTCTTTGTGAGGGATATGACTCTGTTAGGGGCATTCCTAAAACAACCGATAAATCTAGTTTCTCGTCAATTGGAATGAGACTACGTGGTTCGTTAACCTTAATGCTTTCAAGAAGGAGGACTAGCATGTTGAAATACAATCGATAAATCTAGTTTCTCATCAGTTGGAATGAGACTACTTGGTCCGTTAACCTTAACGCTTTCGGGAAGGAGGGCTAGCATGCTTGAACCCTTCAACGATGAAAACCGTCAACCCACCATAAGTCTGGATTCATGGTTGGGTAAGGGTAATCACAATCTATTTTACACAGAGTGTATCATTCGAAAAATTTTAAGAAAATTTTAAAGTCCCTCATTAATCTAAGACTAGTGATATTTAATACGAGTAGTTCCTTTCAGAACCCAATACCTCTCGTATAAGTGCTCATAAGTATAAGGAATGATAATGTTAAGTTGGAGAGATTGGAATACCCTAATGTTTAACACTTTATAAAGCTATGTCTCGGGACGAGCCTTTACCCCTTTTGCTAACTTTTGTTAGTAAACTGAGAAACTATATTTTTAACGAGTTTAGCCTTGTAACCTTTATATATATGTTTTTAGATAACTAGAGACAATTAAAGATAAAATTCTCTTACAAAGGAAGGTAGTTGTATCGACATAAGTAGCAATCATATCCCTTATGGGAGTGATAGTATCGACACCTAATCACATACGATAACCTTGAGACCTTCGAAACAAGTTGATCGAAGAAAAGGAAATTTTAATGTCACTAAGAAAAAAAAAATCTTTTGGAATTTTGAGGTTCATTACATATGGTATCAGAGCAATAGGTTACAACACTTGGACCTTGAATAGGGCCATCAGATTTTCTTATATATAATTTTTTTGTTATAAAGCTAATAAAAACCTTTATTATTACAAACAAAAAACCTTTTATGTTTTGTGTTAATCATGGCAGCAGTAAATGATGATGAGGAAATCTGGAACAAAGGCCTCCTGAAAATCAGAGACATAATAGTGATGGAAGTTCACCTACTGATGTTCTGGAAACAATGAGGAATCTCATCGTCGAACTGTAGGTTTTCAAAGCCGACAATGAAAAATTAAAGAAAGCTCTACAGGAACAACAGGAATTAAATGAAGTCCTACTGCGGAGTATAGTGACCAAGAAAAGCCCAAAGGACGATAATAACAATGAAAATTCAACAAGAGAGATTCCAAGAATTATGGGCCTGAAAGAAAAAAAGGAGACAGTTTGTCTGAAGGTACACCTTCAACTGAGGACAAAACTAAAACAAACTGAAAGAGGAAACAAGTAAACCACCTTGACGGAGAATTCAAGAAAATTAAACCAACTACCTTTGATGGATAATCTAGAATAGGGGAAGAACCTGAGGTATGGTTATTGGACATCAAAAAATACTTCCATATATATAACTATTCCAGCAATATAAAGGTCAGAATGGCCATATACAATCTGAAAGGGAAGGCCAACATTTGGTGGCAAGACCTGAAATTGGCCAAAGGCCTAAAGGAAAAATAGATGGAATAGTTTAATTTCAAGAAATATTTCAGGAAACAGTACCTATCTGAAAGCTACTATCAAAGGAAAACAAAAGTGTTTTACGAGTTAAGACTTGGATAGATGACAATGGAGGACCTTATAAATAAATTTCTAGAATTACTAAGGTTCTTGCCTTACATATGAGAGGATAAGGTAAAAATCCAACGATTCTTAAGTTGTTCACCGCAGTCTTATAGGGACAAAATTGAGTTTGACAACCCAAAATCCTTACGTGAAGTATTCAGGAAAACACAAATGTGCTATGATCAATATAAATAGCGAGCAGAGTTTCCCAAAGCCTGGAAGGATAAGAAGAAAGATCGAATGAACCAGCGGAAGAAGGGATACCAACCAACTCTGTATCGTAATGCAGCAAAAATATTTCCAATAAAGGATTTTCACTCCAACCATATGAATATGCAAGGCAGCGTTAAACTAGTAAATATGGGAACGAATAAGTTTGGGGACATCTCCCGTGAACCACTAAAGTGCTGGGAATGTGGAGAACCTCATCTAAGGAGGAATTGTCCTCATTTAAGTTCAACAAACATAATTGTTGTTCATAATTTACACGAAGCCTCAATGGTGGGAGACATGGGCAGAAGATTGCATCGGATTAATGCATCGATAGACGACCGACAAGCTAACCACCAATCCTCCATGGTAGAAATCGAAGGTAAAATCAATAACACCCGAATTTATGTTTTAATTGATCCTAGAGCTACATTAAGTTATATCACTCCTAGAGTAATAGAGTCAAATAAACATAAGAGGATAAAACACGCAAAATCATGGCTAGTACAGTTAGCAACAAGAACTAAAAGGAGAGTGGTTGACTTTATTTTTTATTTTGAATTTAACTTAGATGGTCAAAACATAAAAAAAAATCTGAATATTCTACCACTAGGATCCTACGATATGATCATCGGAATGGATTGGTTGGAAAGACACAAAGCGGTTCTAGATTGTTATACAGACACTTAACTATAAAGATGATTGTGACACTACTAGAACATCCCAGGGTATACCAAAACTAGTATCAGTTAGACAAGTCACAACAATGCAATTCAAGAAATGTATGAGAAAGGGGTGTCAAGTTTATGCCATCCAAATAACAAATCTGTTAGAAAAAGAACATAAGCTGAAGCTAGAAGATTTTCCTGTCCTACATGAGTTTAGAGACATGTTGGTTGATGAGATACCGGAATTAACTCCTAGAAGGGAAATAGACTTCTCCATATGCCTACTACTTGGGTCAGCCCCTATCTCAAAAGCACCTTACCGAATGAGTTTACCTGAATTGACAGAACTAAAGATACAACTGCAGGAATTGTTGGCCAAAAGGTATATCAGACCCAGTGTTTCACCATGGGGATCACCATTCCTCTTTGTGTAAAAGAAATATGGCACTCTAAGACTATGCATCGACTATAGACAATTGACTAAATGACTATTAAGAACAAGTACCCCTTACCTAGAATAAATGACCTATTCGATAAAGTAGGCGGGGCCAAAATCTTTTCAAAATTGGATTTACGATCCTGTTACCATCAAGTCAGGATAAAAGATGAGGACATAATCAAAACAACCTTTCAAACAAAATATGGACAGTACGAATTTGTAGTCATACCTTTCGAACTCAATAACGCACCAGCCACATTTATGTGCCTGATGAATAGTATTTTCAGTCAATAATTAGACAAGTTTGTACTAGTATTTATCGACGATATTTTGGTGTATTCTAAAATGGAGGAAGAACATGAATAACACTTAAGAATCATCCTACAAACATTAAGGAAGCACCAACTGTATGATAACTTTGATAAGTGCAATTTTTACCATAAGAAGATACAATACCTAGGACACGTAATATCTGTAGAAGGCATTGCAGTCGACCCTGAGAAAGTAAGAGCCACTATGGAATGGTCGATACCAAAGGATGTAGTGGACATCTAGTCATTCATGGGAATCACTGGATATTATCGTAGATTCATAGAAGGATTTTCCAAAATAGCTTAACCTATCACATCATTACAAAAGAAAGGGACCAAGTTTAACTGGTCACAGAAGTGTCAAGACAATTTTAACAAGCTAAAGGAATTATTAACAACTACACCCATATTGAAGGTAGCATACCCAGATAAAGACTTTACTGTATGTGTTGATGTAAGTAAAGAAGAACTAAGTGGTGTCCTAACTCAAGAAGGACACGTGATTTGTTATGAGTCCCGGAAATTAAAAGAACATGAGAGAAATTATGTCACTCATGACTTAGAATTGGCAATGGTAATACACGCCTTAAAAATGTGGTGGCACTACATAATGGGTAGAAAATTTCTACTATTGACGGATAATAGCGGTGTGAAATATCTGTTTAGCCAACTAGATCTTAATGCAAGGCAATCAATATGGATAGCCTTCTTGAGCGAATTCAACTTTGAAGTCAGACATATCAAGGGTAAGGAAAATAAGGTAGCAGATGCTTTAGGTAGAAGATTCCATGGATTATTTGAAATAAATATCAGCAAGCCAGAAAGTGATCGGGAACAAAGAATAAGGACGACAAGTTTTAACGACAAAAATTACACTAAGATAATGGCAGAATTACAAAACAATACAGCAAACTCAGATAAACCAGATCTAAGCATCGACAAGAAGGGACTATTATGATTTAAAAACAGACTTTACATACCCGATTCAGCAGAGTTAAAGTTAATAGTCTTGGATGAAGTGCATAAGAAATAGTATTTTGGCCATCCAGGATACCATAAAATGATAACAACACTTAGAAAATTATTTTACTGGCCTAATATGAACGGCAAAATAGCAGAATACTTGGCTAGGTGTTAATATTGTCAGCAGGTTAGGGCCAAACACCAGCATCCAGATGACCTATTACAACCATTACCAGTACCAGAATGGAAATGGGAGACCATATCACTAGACTTTATAACAGGTTTTCCAAAAGCTCGGAAACAAAATGATTCTATTATGGTTGTAATCGATAAACTCAGTAAATCTGCACACTTTATTCCTATAAAGTCTACTTTTAAAGCTATAAACATTGTTGAAATATTTATGAAAGAAATTTTTAGACTGCATGGTATTCCTAAAATGGTGATTTCAGATAGAGACATAAAATTCACATCCTCTTATTGGAAGGAATTGTTTGCAGGGATAAACACTAATTTGAATTTTAGTATGAGTTATCACTCACAAACAGATGGACAGACCGAAAGGACAAACCAAATCATAGAGGATATGCTCCACATGTACGTAAGAACAAAACCAAACAAGTGGGAAGACTATCTACACTTGGTAGAATTTGCATATAAAAATGGGTACCAAACTTAAGCTAAGTTAAGCCCTTTCAAGGTACTGTACGACAGAAAGTGTATGATTCCAATTAGCTGGGATAACCCTGTTGATAGACTCATGGTTGGACTAGAGATGCTACAATAAATGGAGAACATCATAAGGAAGGTACAACAAAACTTAAAAGAAGCATAGGACAAACAAAATAACTATGCAGATCAGAAAAGAAGACACTTAGAATTTCAAGTGGGAGACCATATTTATTTGAAATTCAAAGCCCAAAAATTCTCGTTGAAGTTAGGAAACTGTGCCAAGATGGCACCCAGGTTTTGTGGGCCCTTTGAGATACTAGCTCGAATTGGACCCATAGCATACCAACTTGCACTTCCAGCTAATCTAAGAATTGATAATGTATTTCATGTTTCTTTGTTGAAAAAGCATGCTCATGACCCTACTCATATGATTGATTGGAACTTGGTGTAGGTGGAACCTGAAGGTGAGTTCCAGGTGGAACCCTTCCATATTCTGGACCAGAGAGAAATAGCACTTCGGAACAGAGTCGTCGCTTAGGTAAAGGTGCAATGGAATCACTTTAGTCCTGAGAAGGCCACCTGGGGGTTGGAGAGATATTTGTAGAAATATCATCCAATCATGTTCCAAGAAAGGAATGAAAACTGAGGACAATGTTTTTTTGAAGGGGGAAAGGATGTGACATCCCCAAAAAAAAAGTATTTTTGAAATTTAAAATTTGTTGAAAAATTATTTCGTTTTTAGTAAATTCGAATTTGGAAAATTTTTTCCATTTATGGAAATTCTGAATTTCAAATTTGTAATTGTAATTATTTGTTATGACTTTTGGGTAGAGATCTAATTTGACCCAACTAACTATTTGACTATGACACTTGTATGAAAACATAATATTTTATATTGATTGCAGGAGGACAAATGGAACAACCATGTTAAAATCAGCTGACCATGACTCCATGAGTGGGGAA
>ML815735.1:41434-67139 GCA_009831015.1 Picea engelmannii
CACATATGGAGTAAAGGGGCCACACATGAGTTCCAGAGAGATTGAGGGAGAGGTGTGACAGCAGCCCTGCCACAGCCTACTAGCACTCCCGCCGTGGCTCGAACTGTAGGTTAACGATTACCTAGTTCGAGAGGATCCACGATTCCATGAGGGCAGACTGCGACAGTCGCTCACAATGATTCTAAGGGGCGCGCAATAAGGCAGGGGACTTATTCATTAGAGCCCTTAGTCTCCCACAAGTTCACCTGGCGGAGTGTTGACTCTAGGGGTTATAGAGTCTACCAATCCGTCAAGTTAGCGAGTGGCACCCTTGGAGCACATGGTGCATCCTGAAGGGCACGTCGCGCAAGGAAATGAAAGTAAGCGAGTGGCACCCTTGGAGCACGTGGTGCATCCTGAAGGGCATGTCGCGCAACGGAAGCAAATGAGGCGAGTGGCACCCTTGGAGCACGTAGTGTGTCCTGAAGGGCACATCGCATGGATGATGATGATGAGACAACTTAGATGACCCTAAGACTTTAACGCCTGATAACATTCTTAAAACGACTCCCCTAATTAAATTGTTGCCCTGTTCAAATCAAAACCTAAAATTTAAAACATCTCTAAGTTAAATTTGACAAGCCCTAAGAAAAGAGTCTACAAAAATAAACCTAGGGCGTAAACTAAAACCCTCCTAGGTGTTAATTAAAGTCTTCTTAAAAGTAAAGGGGGTAAAGTAATGAGGGAATTAAAGTAAGTGAAATCCATGGCTTTTAAATGATAAAGAATAAATAAAATTTATTAAAGTATGGGAGTATAAAAGCTAGGAATTTAAAATATATTGAAAAGATTAAAAAAACCGCATTTATCTTTTGGGTTCAAAAATAAAAATAACAAGAGAGAATTAAATAATAGAATAAATTAGGAGTAAATTAAGGAGTAAATTGAGGAGTAATTTAAGGAATGATTAAGGAGTAATTTAAGGAGAAATTTAAGGAGTGATTAAGGAGTAATTTAAGGAGTAATTTAAGGAGTGATTAAGGAGTAATTTAAGGAGTAATTGAAGGAGTGATTTTTGGGGGGGAGTGAGGAATTTGAGTCTTTTAATTATTAAAAAAAATTAATTTTGGAGAACCAGAGGCATGTGTGACATTTGGACGGCGGAGACTGTTTAGAGAGTTGTCATTAAAAATTAATTAATTAATGATTTAGGGATTTAGGTTAGTCTCAAAACTTCTATAAAAGAAAGGGAAAGGAAGGAAGAAGGGGAGGAGGGTTAGAGTAACGTTACACTACCGAATTGTGGCTTGACGGATTGCTTGTGAGGAGTTGGGTTTGTCTCAGCTATGTTGGAGTGGTAGCTCAGCCGTGGAGGCGAGCTGAGACGATAGTCTATCTCTGGTTCTTGTGTGGCCCCTTTGCGGCTCGGGGGGCTAAGGGGGAAGCAGAGTACCCCTAGCATTGGATGGGAGGTACCGGTGAGCCTTCTACGGTCGGCAAGCAGGACGCGGCACAGAGCGCGGGATGTGGCACGGAGCGTGGGACGTCTTCCAACGTGGGCGTAAGGAAACAATACAATTTTAATTTGGTAAAGTAGAAAGCATTTTTATATTCAGCAATTTACTATTATTGATGATAATATTGTGAGATCGTTCTGGCTTTTATTTCTGTCAATTCGTCACCTTCCGACAATGTGTCGGGGCGTTATTGGTCTGCGGTTAACGGTTTCATGACTGCGTATTTTTCATTTCGTTGGGTGTTCCACCGCTGTGTATTGGGCATTTTTAATAACTGCAATCTATGGGCAAATTGAACGCCACTTGAAACTCTATACCTTTCATTTTTTTTTTAATTGGGGCTCTGCGCACTTGCCAGACATCTTGTTTCATTTTTCTTCTTCATTGGGGTCTGCGTTTTTAAAATTTCTCTGCGTTCTTTCATGATTCATGTTCTTAGATGATTCTGGGGCGTTTGTAAGATTATGTTTGGCAATTGTTTGATCTTGCATGCTCTCAAAATCGTTTGAACTTTCGTAGGAAATCCATTGATCATCTCTGTAATCAGTTTGGCATTCATTTGATTTTGCATGCTCTTCAATTGTTTGATCGTTCGCTTGGGAAATTCTTGATTGTGGCTGCCACTTAATTGCCTTCGTTTTGATTATTGTGTGCTCGCCATCTCGTTTGACATTTGGTTGATCCATCCTCTCCTGCAAACTCGTGTGGCCCTCCGTTGCATCGGTGTTGTTTTGGCGTTGAGGGTTACCACTGAATGATGCGTTTTAATGGACAGTAACAATCAAATTGCAATTTTGCATGCAAACCGAATTGCAATCTGAATAAAATCGGAATCCCCTTTTCATTCGTTTTAATTATTGGGTCTGTGTGTTTATGGTCACGCATTTCGATTTGCAAATCTGAATGAAATCGGGTATCCCTTTACCTCTCGTTTTATGGGTTGGGGTCTGCGTGCAAATGGTTAATACATATCGAATGACAGTCTGAATGCAGCCGACCTCCATTACAGTTCATTTCTACTGAGTGAGTCTGCGTCTTCACTTTCTTGGATACCTGTTCTGGGCATTATTCATAATCTTGCTGCGTTTTATA
Source organism: Picea engelmannii (assembly GCA_009831015.1). NCBI lineage: Eukaryota > Viridiplantae > Streptophyta > Pinopsida > Pinales > Pinaceae > Picea > Picea engelmannii. The sequence goes on from ML815735.1 coordinate 44,023, forward strand.
ATTTTGATGCTGGTTATAACTGCAATGTTGAAGTAGTTTCATTTTTAATGATTTACTGGCGGCGTTTGGGGTGCACTTCATTACTGTCAAGGCGTTGTTGCGTTTGGTTGGCGTTTTGTGGATTACTGTTAGGGAATGTTGTAATTATATTAATGTTATATGCAGAGTTAACAGGGTCCTTACAAAATGCCAGTTCTCGTTCCCTAATTTAATGCTGAAATCGATTATAGATTGACGCATTTAAAATTTAATAATAAATGTGTAATGCAAATTAAATGGGGCCATGATAGAACGCTACTTTCACTCCACAATTAAATGCGTTATGCCTTAATCCAGACTGCCAGAAAACGTTGATTCCATTGATAAGCTACCGGAACAACAATTATGGAAGATCCCAATTGCTAGCGCACAGGACAGAGGCGTGGTACTATAAGTTAATTTTCTGTATTATAAAAAGGGTAATTTTCCAATAGGATGTCTCCTTCCTGCACGGGTAATGATTTTTGCAATAAAAAGATAAATGTGGTAGCAGTCATAACGTAGGAAAAGTCACTGTCATTAATTATTAATTATTGCCATTCTCAACTTATTATTAATTATTAATTATTCACATAAAGTCTAGCAATGATTTGAATTACTGCCATTTTTTTAACCTTATTATCTTTGTCTTGTAGCAGCAGTCATAAGGTTAGGAAAGGTCACTGTCATTAATTATTAATTATTGCCATTCTCCACCTTATATTAATTATTAATTCTTGACATAAAGTCTAACAATGATTTGAATTACTGCCATTTTTAACCTTATTATTTTGTCTTATAAACAATGTCCTTCTTAATTACTATCAGTTTTATATGGACATTTTACCTACTGCCCCCTTCAATTAAGTGATGGTATTATAGATTTCCAATATAAAGATACTTGTATATATGATGTTAAATTAATGATGATGTTATTTTTGTCCTTTTAAAAGGTTGATAATTTAGATGTGGCATTTTTATCTTTGTATAAGGTACCTTTTAATTTACTGTTATTTAAATAATGTCATTCTAAAGATTGTAATTGTTACATCTTGTTATGGGTAATTATGATGGTTTAGTGATATATTAAATCATGTGATGTTAATTTTGTATTGAATTATGTAAGGGTAACATATGTCATTATCAATTAAGATGTTAATGGTGAGGTTAAGCGCAATGTTAATACTTGTTGAGCGCAATGATAATACTTGTTCAAATTGCTAGGTTAATATTGTTTTCGTTGAAATGTTAATGATGAGGTTAAGCGCCATGTTAATATTTGTTTAACCGCAATGATATCACTTGTTCAATTACAATGTAAATATTTGTTAAATGGAATGTTATTGATGACGTTTAAAGCGCAATATTTAAGGTCATTGTAAGGTATGGTAATAAATGGGGAGGCAAGGTGAGATAATATGGAGAATCTGGCTATTATTCAATCACGGATGAATCTTAGAGTTTTCCTTGTCATTAATTTAATGGTCGACGTCTGATTCCTTGGCACGCGCCTTCCGTAAGGGGCGCAATTGTTTTTCTTATTTATGTTGTACTTGATTGTGATCAGTTGGTTGCTTGGTCTGTTGTGACGGGTGAGATATAGACACCTTCTGTGGCCTTAGCATATGTGTCTGAGTGTTTTTGTAAAGGATCCAGTGTCGTATCAAGAGTCTCGGGCCCTTTAAAGGTAGGGTTCCACTCTTCCGACACACCTGACGGAGGTTACTAGTTTCTGCCTTCCCGTGCAGAAATAGTAACCCTAACCCCATGGATTCTTCCCTCTATGTTCTGACTATGTACTTCTAGTAGGTATTAAATGTTTGTGTTGTGCGCCCTATGCCTATGGTCGTATTTTGTTGCAGTTCTCGTTGAATGCCTTCAGTCTTCTTGTTCTGAACTTCGTGGTCATGTCTCGTTGGTTGTCGAGTGGCGTTGTACCGTTAAGTGTGTTGTTACTTGTACACACGCGCACACACCGTCGGAGTAAAATAAAAAAAAAATAAAAAAAAAATTGCACCTGTTACTAGAATGGTTGTCGTAACAAGGCAGTTCGTTACATATGGTATCAGAGCGGGTTCGACCCGAGACTTGGGATTCACTACAATTTTTCGTTGACATGATTATGATGTTTATTATGTCGCTGATCGAGATGATTGTTGTGTGAAGGTAATCATGGTTAGAGAACGTCACGGAAGCAGACGATGGGGTGCTAGGGAAGGAGGCGTGACGCCTCCAGTAGCATCCACGCTTGAGGGGTCTAACCCCCAGGGAGGCGAGCAGGTCCTTGGACAGGAGCAGATCGCAGTTGCTGATGTTGTGGGGATGATGAGATCTTTCCAGCACATGTCTGAGGTGCTGATCAACAGATTGGACAGAGATGAGGTCAGGGTGCCAACACCTGCTGAGGTTCCACCACGCGCACTGGCCGTTACTGGTAGCATACACCGTGAACTCGAGAAGGTGAAATTTCTCGAGTTCTTTGGTGCCCCGGATGATGCAGCCGCCGAAGCATGGTTGGAGAATATGGCGATGTGTTTCGCACTTCGTGATTATACCTCCAACATGAAGGTCTGCATGGCGGTATTTCAACTAAAGGGGAGCGCTCTTCTATGGTGGAAGATGCTCCTATCACAGCTGAACATGGCTGTCGAAGACGTGTCGTGGGAATTGTTCGAGGAACGGTTCCGACAGAGGTATCTTTCAGAGGAATTCATTGAGCGTCAGCTCAATGAGTTCAACGCATTACGACAGGGAGGTCGTACGGTGCCCGAGTACGAGGCACGTTTTATGGAGCTGCTCCGGTATGCTCCGCATCTGAACACAGAGAAGCTCAAGGTCAACAGGTTCGTGTTTGGCCTTAATGGCAGCCTGCGTGCAAAGGTTAGGATTTTGATGCCTCAAACCTTGCACGATGCTGTCCAAAAGGCCCTCATAGCAGAGGAGGAACTTATCAGTGGGGGTCAGACCAGGATTACAGCGAGACCTGCAGGGCAGGGTTCATATGGTACATCGCAGCAGCAGACGCCAGTGAGACACACGCCGAGGTATCGTGGCTTCCAGAGGGGATCCTCTTTTACTGCCCCACGACGACCACCGCCTCAGCAGCGGACACCTTACCGAGGACCACAGCAGCAGCAGCAGTAGCATCGCCCGCAGCAGCAGCAGTTTAGACCTGTTCAGCAAAACAGACCAGGGTTTCAGGCCGGTGGGCAGTCATCTTCTACTTCGAGCACCAGGACTACGTGGCCGAAGAAGGGGTGTTGGACGTATGGGGAGCCACACTACCAGTGCGATTTTCCTGTGGAGAGGACCAGGGCGTCCGGATCAGCTGGACCCGCTACAGTGGGAGATATGGGCAATGCCCATCAGATTCATGCAGCGGTGAATAACCGCCAGGAAGAGCACCAGTCGACCATGCTCGAGACGACAGGTACTGTCGTTGACCAGACCCTTAGTATTTTTATAGACCCAGGTGCTACTGAGAGTTTTATTTCTGGTGCAACGCTGAAAAGGATTAAGGTAAAGGCAGTCGAACAGGATGAGTTTAGCTTTGTAGAGATGGCTTTGGGAGACAAACAGAAGGTTAGAGGAAAGGTTATGGGTTGTGCCCTTAACCTAGGAGAGTTTGTCACAAAGGTCAACTTGTACGTCACGATCTTAGGATCTTATGACTTCGTGATCGGCATGGATTGGTTGGAATCACATGAGGTGATACTCAACTGCAAGACGAAAAAGTTAAGCCTGGTCGACGATGAAGGACAGGAACGGGTGATTGTAGGATGAAACCAGGGAGTATCTCTAAGGTTCATCTCTTCCTTACAGTTACAGAAGAGTATGCGCAAGGGGTGCAAGCTTTATGCGATCCTTGCACTAAACGAAAGGGGAGCAGTAGAAGGTCTAGAACACCTTCCGGTGGTGAAGGAGTTTGTGGACGTATTTCCAGAGGAGTTACCTAGGATGCCGCCAGAAAGAGAATTGGAGTTTACTATAGATCTGAAACTGGGGACTGATCCAATAGCAAGAACTCCTTATCGGATGTCGATCCTAGAGTTGCAAGAGTTAAAAATGCAACTAAAGGAGTTGTTGGACCTGGGATTGATACGCCCTAGTGTGTCACCATGGGGTGCACCAGTTATTTTTGTTCGGAAGAAGGATGGATCATGGAGGCTTTTCATTGACTATCGTCAACTGAACAAGTCTACGATTAAGGATCAGTATCCCTTACCAAGAATTGATGATCTGTTCGATCAAATGAAGGGTGCGACTGTGTTCTCCAAGATTGATTTGTGATCAGGGTATCACCAATTACGAATCAAGGAGTATGACGTCCCTAAGACTGCCTTTAAGACAAGATTTGGACATTATGAGTTTACTGTTTTACCTTTTGGACTGACAAATGCTCCAGGGGTATTCATGAGTTTGATGAACGGGGTGTTCTGTGAGTACTTGGACAAGTTCGTCCAAGTCTTCATTGATGATATTTTGATCTATTCTCGGACGATGGAGGAGCATGATGAGCACTTGCGCTTGGTACTACAGTCTTTGCGAGAGCACAAATTATATGGGAAGCTGTCCAAATGCTCTTTTTATCAATCTAGGATTCACTACTTAGGTCATGTCATCTTCGGCGAAGGTATCGCCATGGATCTAGCCAAGGTTGAGGCTATTATGGGATGGCCTGTGTTGATGAATGTCACAGAAGTGCATAGTTTTATGGGTTTAGTGGGATACTATTGATGGTTTGTCGAGGGATTTTTGAAGATAGCAGGTCTGATCACGAAATTGCAGAAGAAAAACAAGAAGTTTGTTTGGACAGAGAAATGCGCAGAAGCGTTTAGGAGGCTTAAGGAGTTGTTGATGACAGCGCCGATACTAAAGGTCCCTGACATGGAAACCGACTTCTTGGTATGCACTGATGCATCCAAGGAAGGTTTAGGCAGAGTCTTGATGTAGGACGGACAAGTGATTGCTTACATTTCAAGGAAGCTAAGAAAACATGAGGAAAACTACGCGACACGTGATTTGGAATTGTTGGCCATCGTTTATGCCTTAAAGGTATGGAGACACTACCTGGTTGAATGAAAATTTGAAGTAAGGACTGATCATTGTGGATTACAACACATTTTCACGCAAAGCGACCTGAACGTGCGACAACGGCGTTGGTCGGAATTTCTTAGCGAGTATGACTTCGAGATTACTTACATAAAGGGAACAGTGAACCAAGTGGCAGATGCCTTGAGTCAGAGGCCATGCATCTTTTCGGTGCTGCCTCTTCAAACAAATCTATGTGAGAAGATTCTCACTTTACAGCGTGATGATGACTGGTACAAAGAAGTCAAGGATTTCCTCGGACAAAACACTATGATGGTACCACGATATGAGGGATTTACTTTTGATAGCGATGGGTTATTGAGGTTTAGAGGTCGGATTTACGTACCTCCAAACAACGAGCTGAGGATGTTGATCCTGAGCGAGGCTCATAGAGAAGTTTACATGGCTCACCCGGGAGTTACAAAGATGAGGGCAGACCTTAAGCCCTTGTTCTTCTGGAAAGGAATGAAAGCCGACATAGTCAACTTTGTGGCTAGATGTCTTGAGTGTCAACAGGTAAAGGCTGAACATAGACACCCGGGAGGATTACTTCAACCACATGCCATTCCGGAATCAAAATGGGAAGTCATTTCGATGGATTTTATTGTTGGATTGCCCCCGACGACAAGGAGACACGACTCGATTTTTGTGGTGGTAGACACTCTGACGAAGAGTGCTCACTTTATTCCTGTGCGTACGATGTATCAGGAACCTGACATAGCAAGAGTTTTCATCAGTGAGATTGTGAGGCTACATGGCGTGCCTAAGAAGATTATATCTGATCGAGGATTGGTGTTTACTGGACGGTTTTGGATGAGTTTCCAAGAGGCCTTGGGAACTCAACTTAATTTTAGTACTTCATATCACCCAGAGACTAATGGATAGACAGAACGTACGAACCAAACCTTAGAAGACATGTTGTGCATGTATGTGATGGACCAACAAAAGCGTTGGGAGGAATTCTTACCTCTCGTAGAGTTCGCTTACAACAACAGTTACCAGAGCACCATTAAGATGGCACCTTTTGAGTTTATTTATGGGCGACCGTGTCGGACGCCCTTGAGTTGGGATCGGCTTGAGGATAGGGTCCTGGTAGGACCAGAAGCGATCCAAAAAATGGAAGAGCAGATGCAAACCATAAGACAAAGGATAAAGGAAGCGCAGGATCGACAGAAGAGTTACGCCGATGCACACCGAGTCGACCGTAGTTACGAGGTCGGCGATCGAGTCTTCTTGTGGGTTAAACTACATAAGAGTTCGATCAAGTTTGGAAAGGGAGATAAACTCTCTCCTAGGTTCGTGGGACCCTTCGAGATTTTGGAGAGAAAGGGGCCCATGGCCTATCGACTAGCCTTGCCTGATTCTTTGAGGCGTATGCATGACGTTTTTCATGTATCAGTTCTGAGACATTATATTAGCGATCCTACACACGTGATTGACATGAGTTCCTTGCAGGTATCGGATGAGGGAGCGCTCACGGCTGAGCCAGTCCGCATTTTAGATCATCATGTTCGACAGCTACGGCATCGAACGGTAGATCAGGTCAAGGTCCAGTGGGACAATTATAGTCCGCACTCGGCGACCTGGGAGGACGCATATGATATGCGCCAGCAGTTTCCATTTTTGTTTGATAGATAGGCTTATGATAATGTGGTATTTATGATGTTATGGTACATTTATTTCGGCATTTATACTGAGAAACTTCGGGACGAAGTTTAGACCAAGAGGGGGTGTATGTAACGTCCCGCTCTGGCGCACTTACCAAACTTATTCTTTGAGGACACTTGCCCGCAAGTGATCTGGACTTTTATGATGATAAAACTTTTTCCTTCATTATGATGCGTTAAGTTATATGACATGATGTTTTACTACCTTGATGTAGACAGGTGTTGCTGACTCAGTTTCATTGAGTGTGCAGGGTTTCGAACCTTGAGGATGCAGAGGCATCGGTGGAACTCCCTTGGACTCTGGATTCAGTCAGGGAGTGGGCTATTTGAGTTGTTTCATTTACAGTGATATTGTGTGGTTTTGATGATATGCATCTGGTGGAAAGATCTGAAATTGGCTAAGGGATTAAAAGAGAAACAGATGAAATGGTCTAACTTTAAGAAATATTTCAAGAAACAATACCTATCTGAAATCTACTATGAGAGGAAACGAAAGAATTTTATGAGTTACGACTTGGTTAGATGACAATGGAGGATCTTATAAACAAATTCCTAGAATTACTAAGGTTCATACCTTATATCCGGGAGGAGAAGGAAAAAATATAGCAGTTCCTAAGTTGTTTACCATAGTCTTACAGGGATAGAATTGAGTTTGACAACCCCAAGTCCTTCAGTGAAGTATTCAGGAAAGCATGAATGTGTAACTACCAATACAAACAGTGGGTAGAGTTTCCCAAATCTTGGAAGGATAAGAAACAAGACCAAATGCACCATCGGAAGAAGGGATACTAGCTAGCCCCTTATTGGAATGCAACAAAAATCTTTCCTAGAAAGGATTTTCACTCCAATAATCCAAGTATGGAAGGCAACGGTAAACTGGTAAATCTGGGAAAAAATAAGTTTGGGGACAATCCTCGTGAACCATTGAAGTGCTAGGAATATGGAGAACCTCATCTAAAGAGGAATTGTCCACGTTTAAATACAACAAACAGAACAATTGTTCATAATTTGCAGGAATCCTTGATGGCGGGTGATGTGGGCAGAAGCCTACATTGGATAAATGTAGTCGTGGATGGCCGGTAAGTTGACCACCAATCCTCTATGGTGGAAATTGAAGGTAAAATCAATAACACTTGAATTTATGTTATAATTGATCCTGGAGCTAAGTTAATTTATATCACACCTGCTGTGGTGGAGGCAAATAAACTTAGAAAAGTAAAACATGCAAAATCATGGCTGGTACAACTAGTAACAATAACTAAAAGGAAATTAGTTGACTTTATTTCTGATTTTGAGTTCATTTTAGATGGTAAAAACATAAGAACAAATCTAAACATTCTACCACTAGAATCTTATGATATGATTATCGGAATGGATTGCTAGGAAAAGAAAAAAGTAGTTCTAGATTGTTATACAAAGACACTTAATTATAAAGAAGATTATGACACTGCTATAAAAGCCCAAGGTATACAAAAACCAGTATCAGTTAGACAAGTCACAACAATGCAATTCAAGAAATGCATGAGAAAGGGTTGTCAAGTTTACGCCATCCAAATAACGAATCTATTAGAAAAAGAAGAGAACCCCAACTTGGAAGACTTTGTTGTCCTACATGAATTCAGAGACATGTTTGTTGATGAGATATATGAATTACCCCCTAGAAGTGAAATATACTTCTCCATAGACCTACTGCCTGATTCAACCCCTATCTCTAAAGAACCTTACCGAATGAGTTTACCAGAATTGACAGAATTAAAAATACAACTACAGGAATTATTGGACAAAGAGTATATCAGACTGAGTGTTTCACCATTGGGAGCACCAATCCTCTTTGTGAAAAACAAAGATGGTATGCTAAGACTATGTATTGATTATAGACAATTGAACAAAATGACTATTAAGAACAAGTACCCCTTACTTAGGATAAATGATCTGCTCGATCAAGTAGGTGGGACCAAGATCTTTTAAAAGTTGGATTTACGATGTGGTTATCATCAAGTTAGGATAAAAGATGAGGACATAAGCAAACCAACTTTTCAAACAAGGTATGTACATTACGAATTTGTAGTCATACCTTTTGGACTCACTAACGCACCAACCACATTTATGTGTTTAATGAACATTATTTTCAGTCATTACTTGGACAAATTCATACTGGTATTTATCGATGATATTATGTTGTATTCTAAAACATAAGAAGAACATGAAGAACACTTAAGAATAGTTCTGCAAACATTGAGGAAACACAAATTGTATGCCAAATTTGATAAGTGTGATTTTTATCAAAATAAAATACAATACCTAGGACATGTAATTTCTATAGAAGGCATTGCAGTCAACCCTGAGAAAATAAAAGACATCATGGAATGGTCGGTACCTAAGGATGTAGTGGATATCCGTTCATTCATGGGAATCACTGGATATTATCGCATATTTATAGAGGGGTTTTCCAAAATAGCCTACCCTATCAAATCATTACAAAATAAAGGGACCAAGTTTAACTGGTCACAGAAGTGTCAAGACAGTTTTAACAAATTGAAGGAATTATTAACAACTGCACCCATATTGAAGGTAGTAGACCCAGATAAAGACTTTACCTTCTGTGTTGATGTGAGTAAAGAAGGACTTGGTGGTGTCCTAACTCAAGAAGGACACGTTATTTGTTATGATTCCTGGAAATTAAAGGAGCATGAGAGAAACTACGTCACTCGTGACTTAGAATTAGCAGCGGTAATACACACTTAAAAATGTGGTTACACAACATAATGGGCATAAAATTTCTATTACTAACGGATAATAGCAACGTGAAATATTTGTTTAGTCAGCCAGATCTTAATGCAAGGTAACCAAGGGGTCTAGCCTTCTTGAGAGAATTCGACTTTGAGGTAAGACATATCAACGGTAAGGAAAATAAGATAGCAGATGCTTTAAGCAGAAGAGTCCACGGGTTATTTGAGATAAAGGTTAGTAGGGAAGAAAGTGATTTGGAACAGAGAATAAGGACGATAGGTATTAACGACGAAAATTACACTAAGATAGTGGCAAAATTACAAAACACTACAACAAACTCAAACAAACCAGATCTAAGTATCGATAAAAATGGCTTATTACGATTCAAGAACAAACTTTACATACCAAATTCAACAGAGTTAAAGATAACAGTTTTGGATGAATTGCATAAGAAACTGTATTCTACTCATCTAGGATACAAGAAAATGATAACAACACTTAGGAAATTATTTTATCGGCCTAATATGAAGGGAGAAACAATAGAATACTTGGCTAGGAGCCAAGATTGTCAGTAGGTAAAGGCCAAACACCAGCATCCAGCTGGCCTATTACGGCTATTACCAATACCAGAATGGAAGTGGGAGACCATATCACTGGACTTTATTATAGGTTTTCCTAAAACTTAGAAACATAATAATTCTATTATGGTTGTAATCGATAAAATCAGTAAGTCTACATACTTTATTCCTTTAAAGTCTACTTTTAAAGAAATAAACATCACTGAAATATTTATGAAAGAAATTTTTAGACTGCGTGGCATTCCTAAAATGGTGATTTCAGATAAAGACGTGAAATTCACATCTACCTTTTGGAAAGAATTGTTTGCAAGGATAAATACTAATTTGAATTTTGGAACGAGTTATCATACACAAACAGATGGAAAGACTGAACAAACAAATCAAATCATAGAAGATATGCTCCTCATGTACATAAGAACAAAACCAAGTAAGTGGGAAGACTACCTGCACTTGATAGAATTTGCATATAACAATGGGTACCAAACTTCAGCTAAATTCAGACCCTTCGAGGTACTGTACAACAGAAAGAGTACGTCTCCAATTATCTGGGACAACCCGATTGATAGACTTATGGTTGGACCAGAGATGATCCAAGAAATGGAAAGCACGATAAGAAAGGTACAATAGAACTTAAAAGAGTCATAGGACAGACATAAACATTATGCAGACCAGAAAATAAGACACTTGGAGTTTCAAGTGGGAGATCATGTTTACTTAAAAGTCAAAGCCCGAAATATTTCACTAAAACTCAAGAACTATGGAAAGTTGGCACCCAGGTTTTGTGGGCCCTTCAAGATACTAGCTCAAATTGGACCTGTAGCATATCAACTTGCACTTCCAACGAATCTAAAAATTCATAACGTATTTCATGTTTCTTTGTTGAAAAAGTATGTTTATGACCCTACTCACATGATCGATTGGCACTTGTTGTAGGTGGAACCAGAATGCGAGTTCCAGGTGAAACCCATGTGCATTCTGGACCGGAGAGAAATAGCACTTCAGAACAGAGTCGTCGCTCAGGTAAAGGTGTAATGGAATCACTTTAGTCCTGAGGAGGCCACTTGGGAGTTGGAGGGATATTTGCAGAAATCTCATCCAATCATGTTTCAAGAAAGGAATGAAAACTGAGTACAGTGTTTTATTGAAGGGGAAAAGGATGTGACATCCCCAAAAATAAATTACTTTTGAATTTGAAAATTGTTAGGAAAAATATTTTGTTTTTGGTAAATTCGAATTTGGAATTTTTTTTCCATTTATGGCAATTCCAAATTTCAAATTTGGTAAATTGTAATTAATTATTATGACTGTTGGGAAGAGATCTGATTTGACCCAACTAAATACGTGACTATGACACTTGTATGAAAAAAAAATATTTTATAATTATTGTAGGAAGACAAATGGAACAACCATGTTAAATTCAGCTGACCATGACTCCATGAGTGGGGAACATGTTGGAACTACCTCAAGGCTGATTTTTACAAGTGGGAAATCAAGGATTTGGCCATTGGAAATGTTGTGGGTGGGAAAACCCCCTACGGACTAACAATAAGGGTTCTGTAATGCATTTAGAAATGACCATCTAAAGTCTCCTACTTTTTACCAATGTCCCATCATAGACCCCATTATTCATATGTAAACACAAGGGTAAAAGGATCCAATTACACTACCTTGAATTCCACATTTGATGTTGATCCTTTTGTGTTTCGTTTCTCCTTGACTGCAAGTATCCTCCCAAAGATGACCTTCATTCATAAATAGACAAACAAAGAACTCCAAACATGCATCTTATATATGAACTTAATGGGTTAGAGATTCCAATAAAATATAATCAAAATTGAATATTGAACACCTCATATGGTGGGATGGGAAAAGTACTTCTTTTTATTAACCTCACAAAAGTAACTTAAAATGGTGAGATCCACCACTTCTCAAACCTGGTCCTGGGCTCCTCTTCAACTATGCACCAACCACTTCCACATATGCTTCACCTCACAAAATGGTTGCAAAATATTGGGGAAAGGGGAATACAAAAGAGGATAGAGTTTCTTTGTTATTATCTTACTTATTTCAAATGGGACCCCTACCTCTTCTTTTATGGTCTAGAAGAGGGTAGTTATCCGGTTGAGTGATCGACTATGAGTGGTCAAATGGTTTAGGAAATTACCTAGAAATCTGTACTCCATCTGCAACTTTCTATTTTTTGTGATTTTTTCAGTATACGTGGGTTGTAGCGGGTTAGCTAGCATATACACGTGTATATCAGTGGTGCAAGGCACATATTCCTTAAAAATGATGGTTTTTGGAAGAGTTGTTTAGTAGTGGCTTGGAAAAAATGGTAAGTGAGATGGCCTGATGCCAGGTATGCATGTTTGGTGCAAATTAGGGTTATAACAGGCAACCCCGGAAAATCAAGGATTTAGAAAGATGAAAAAATTCCCAAGGGAGGGAAAAGACCTAGGAAAAAATATTGTTTTTTGATATATGGCATATGTGAGGAGGCAGGACACTGCCTAGTATGCTGGGAAAAGAACTATTGATTACTTTTTGTTATGAGCACGAAATTCTGAGTGTGAGTCAAGGAGAAGACTACTGATAGAGGAAGACATTGCTGAAGAGAAGATTCCAAGTTTGCCCTCATGGATTCATGGTAAGTCTAGGGGGTGAATCGGGCAAGTGATTTGGCTGCCCTATTCTACGGTTGGGCGGAATGTGGTTGTTCCCTTTTTCTTCCCACGAACTAGTTTAGATATGTTAATCTTTTCCTTCTCTGTTTGAATGATTATATGTATCTGATGTAATGCATCTATTTGTGTTAAAGTGAAATATTTTTTGTGGATAGAATCTGTTTGTTTGTGTGAAGTTTATATCAGATAACCCAATTCAAAAACTGTCTCTTCGATAATTGGATTTCTAGGTGAAACTATCTATGTATAATTGGATTTGAACAAGTTTATATATATAAGTTCATGTGTATCTCTGTAATTAAATTTTTAGAAATTTCATATCACTTAGTTGAGCCTTCCTTTCTCGAATAACATTGAAGGAGAAGAGTTATGAGATAGCATGGACCCTATGGAACATATGTAGGGTCCTATCTAACAAAATCTAAAATTTCATAAATTTAAACATAAAATTTCTATCATAATTTCTTTACGGTTCTATATTCATCAAAATAACAGTTCATGGTTCAGCAAAATTCAAAATGAGCATCATGATATAAATAACATATTGAATAACATACACATCATAGTAAAATAATGAACCATCATAACGATAATGAATATGACATAATAATGAACATAAATACATCTCCAGTGATGTTGTTTCCCCAACTTTGTCTATCCAAGATGAAGTTGAAACTCTGTCCAAGCTGCTCTTCCCAAGCTCTGCCCAAAACTGTATATTTTCCTCCCAGCTAGCTAGGAACAGAACCTCTCTGGCTCCCTAGCTCCAAGATTCTGTAAGGATTCCTAGACCCCAAGCCCAAAACTCCTAGCAACATGTGCCCCCTGTCTCAATCCACCAAACTCCAACAAGTTCCTCAAGAAAAAACTAGTAGTACCATCCTCCAACAAGCTACTCTAGCCCCCAAACCAGCAATACAATCCTCTCCTAGAAAATTTATACTCTCCCAAAAAAAAAAGGTCCCTTCTCGAGTGTTTTTCCCTTCTCTTATCTTCCTTTCCTCTTCTCTCRTTCACCGCCTTCTCCCTTCATTAAGTCTCACCCACCTTATCTCTGCATTAAGTGTCATCTACCTTATCCCCTTTCTCATTAATGGTTCCATCATCCGATACATTAAGTCTCCATTTAATAAATTAATAATTTATTAAACTCAAATTCATTAACCAAATATTTAATCATGAAATTAATTAATTAATTAATTAATTAAACTAATATGCATTAAACAAATATTAAAKCGGGACAATTAATTAATTAACTAATATACATTTAAACAATTATTTAAATCACGACAATTGATTAATTACTTAGGGTTGTTACACCATACGTATATACTTATATATTACATATAGGATTATCTATATATATATAGATCTAATTGTAGTTGGTACTTTGCATAGGCATTATTGATTAAACGAATATTGAATGACTACAACAGAAACTCACTTATACAGAGATCTGATGTCATATTACATAAGCAAACAAATTATTCCAATAGGCAATCAACTACATTTTACTGAATCAGAGAGTCTGAAACTCCTCCTTAAATCTCGTTACAGTACCAAATAAAATTGAATAAGACTTTGTTGTTTTGTTATAAGATAATAAAGAAGTAGAATAATCCATAAGGACAAAGAATCGGAGAAATATAAAGGTGATAAAACATATGATGATATAACATTTAAACTTCTCTTTTCTATTGTAGAAAATAAAAAGACTCAATTGAAGGAATAATCGATGTATTAGGTGATTTACAAATTATGGCGTGATGAGTTACATACAAAATTGTCCACTCGACGTTCGTTGTAGTGGATGGCATAGAAAGGGTAATACAATTATATAGTTCTATACATATAACTTGCAATTGAAAAATCCTACCAGTATTTTAGAAACCCCCTTACACAGTCTAAACAATGATAGATATACATGTATGTATATATATAAATCTTCATATATATATATATATATATATATAGATAGATAGATAGATAGATAAGAATTTTGGAAATAAAACACAGAATCGTAACCTTACACTACCTTTATCTTGATAACTTAGATAATTATATATTCAATGTTGGATCCAATCTAACTACTACAAGTTTAGAATGAAACATATCGACAATAAACACAAGGAATGTCGAAAGGAAGTAAAAAGATATAGTATTATAGATCTAATACATTTCGATCTTTTTCTGTAATCAAACATTCAGAATTTGAAATAGAACCTTCAATCTAAACAATAAACATGGTAATTAAATTACAGAGTGACGCAAATGCGCACCACCCCAGGCACGTCCGCTCACACAGGACCTTCCTCTCTTATTGGCCTGAAGAACTCAAAGGTTCTCCTAATTCCCTATCAGAAATCTTCCTACCCACATATTCTCTTCACCGCGCGATCCCCTTCCTTAACTTCTCGGAGGATCGAAACTCGCGACTTCGCGAGTCCAATAGTCGAGCACTACACCCTCGGATCCCTGAGATCCGATATGTCAGTCAACGCTGACTTCCCCTTTTCTTCTTTCATGATTTCGCTCTATCGCGACCTCGCTACCTGCAATACCAAACTTTTGGTTCTCCAACCTCTGATACCCGAGGCACTGAAACTCTGATGCGCACGTGTGACTTGACCCATCCACACCCGTCACTTCTATCGGGACTTTTGTGCTATCGCGATCTCTCCACTCGCGACTTCGCTTCTCATGAGGTCAAATAACTTCGACGTCAACTCCCGATGTCCGAGATGCCGAAACTCGCGACCTCGTTCCCTCGTGCCTTCATGATTTCCGCGGCCAATTTCTCGAGCCTTTTCTCATGAGGCTCCAATACATTATCCCACGTGTGGATCCAACAGTCCTCCCGTGATCTGGATCCAACGGTTATTACCTTATTGCTTCTCGCATCCTCGTGACTTTGAATACCCAATACTTGGGCATTCACCTTGCGATCTCTCGAGTTCGCGAGATCCTTATATCTCCTCCACCTATCCTTCTCAGATGGACGACTCCTAGCCTCCTCACCACTTCGCTGCTTCATGACCTCGCGCCTCGCAACTTTTTAATACCAATTTCTCAACCCTTCCACTTACGACTTTCTGAGATGTGAGGTGCCACCTGTCCACTTGCCAACTCCTGTGGATTCACACTATCCTCGGAGTAATCGAGATATTTCTTATCGTAATATCATGACTCTCCTTACCAAATTTAGGACAATTTCCTCACGAGGTCCTGATAGGCGATCTCGTGAACAATCCAACAGCCCTGACCGACTTGGATCAACGGTGCTACCCCTCCTGAGCTTTGAATCCTCTCCACACCTGTGCTGCAACTACCTTACACCTCTGGGAGATCCAACGGCTCTCGAAACTCCATGAAATATCTTCCAAAGATTTTGTCCGTCCATTCAACCCTTGAGGATTCTGTGAAATAAAGAAGTGTCTCTCCATGAGACTCATTTTCTCGCTCGCCAACTTGCGATGCTTTCCTCTGACTTCCAATGGAAACTTCCCTGCACTTAACCTTCAAGGAGTTCAAAGGTCTATTCCTCCTAATATTTTTCCACTCTGATTCTTTCAGAGGGACTTGCACGCGCTCCTCGCGGCAATCATTCATCAACTCTCAAGTGTTGAATCCCTTCGACTCTGCGCAACTCCTACAACAACAGTTTTTGATTCCCTTTGCTCAAATTCACAACTGAGACTTCTGCTTCAGCCTGCACACTCCTTGCATGGCTTCAACAACCCACTTCCACTTTTGGGTGAATGAGAAAAAAAGTTAAACTACTGAGCGTTCATCAACACACTCCTTGCGGATGACTTCAACTGCACACCTTGCAGGAATCTCCTAGCTCAGATAGAAAAATAATTGAACCTCATTTTCTCTCCCTTTCATACTTAAGTTTGAAACATGAAATCTCATGCCCAGTATATACAATGCAAATTCATAACAAGAAAACAAACATTCATGAGCATAACATTAATACACAGAGAAAACAACACAAACCATGAGCTTGAATCAAAGCTTCCTTCTATTAATTCAAATTCCTGTACATGGGTGTTCCTCATACAATATTCTCTGGTTTCTCTTCTCTTCTCCTAGGTTGATAATAATACAATGCATAATGAGGGTGTCTATATTTGTTTTCCCTCTCAGACTCTAAAGTATCAAATCTAGACTTAAAAATCCTATCTACCAACATTAACTAGATTAAATTCCTCCTATCTACCAAAGAACGAGAGCTTAAAGGCTCAAGGTCCAATACAATATACAATGCGTCTTCATAAATGGCTTCATTAAAGACTTGCACTACAATACCAAAGTACTTCAAAATTTTTGTTTTTTTGTTTATCCAACTGATCTCCGCTTGATGTGCTAAGCAATATCTCGATTCTCCGTACCAAATTTAGGACACTTTCCTCACGAGGTCCCGATAGGCGATCTCATGAACAATCCAACGACCCTGACTGACTTGGATCAACGGTGCTACCCCTCCTGAGATTTGAATCCTCTCCACGCCTGCGTTGCAACTACCTTGCACCTCTGGGAGATCCAACGACTCTCGAAACTCCGTGAAATCTCTTCCAAAGATTTCGTCCGTCTGTTCTCCCCTTGAGGATTCTACGAAATAAAGAAGTGTCTCTCCACGAGACTTGTTTGCTCACTCGCCAACCTGCGACGCTTTCCTCCGACTTCCAACGACAACTTCCCTACACTTAACCTTCAGGGAGTTCAAAGGTCTATTCCTCCAGAGCTTTTTCCACTCTGATTCTTTTAGAGGGACTTGCACGCGCTCCTCACGGAAATCATTCAACAACTCTCAAGTGTTGAATCCCTTCGACTCTGTGCAACTCCTGTAGCAATAGTCTTTGATTCCCTTTGCTCAGATTCACAACTGAGACTTCTACTTCAGCTTGCGCACTCCTTTCACGGCTTCAACAACCCACTTCCACTTCTGGGTGAATGAGAACAAAAGTTAAACTACTGAGCCTTCATCAACGCACTCCTTGTGGATGACTTCAAATGCACACCTTACAGGAATCTCCTAGCTCAGATAGAAAAACAATTGAACCTCATTTTCTCTCCCTTTCAGACTTCAGTTTGAAACATGAAATCTCATGCCCAACATATACAATGCAAATGCATAACAAGAAAACAGACATTCATGAGAATAACATCAATACAAAGAGAAAACAACACAAACCATGAGCTTGAATCAAAGCTTCCTTCTATTAATTCAAATGCCTGTACATGGGTGTTCCTCATACAATATTCTTTGCTTGCTCTTCTCTTCTCCTGGGTTGATAATAATACAATGCACAATGAGGGTGTCTATATCTGTTTTCCCTCTCGGACTCTAAACTATCAAATCTAGACTTAAAAATCCTATCTACCAACATTAACTAGATTAAATGCCTCCTATATACCAAAGGACGAGAGCTTAAAGGCTAAAGGTCCAATACAATATACAATGCGTCTTCATAAATGGCTTCATTAAATACTTACGCTACAATCCCAAAGTACTTCAAAATTTTGGTTTTTTTGTTTATCCAGCTGATCTCCGCTTGATGTGTTGGCTCACTTGATGAGTTGGCGATGTTCCTGCATCATACTCCTTGGCTTGAAAAATTTCATGGGCTCCTCTCCATGAGCTCCTGCACGGTTTGTCCATGCTTTTGAATCACTGCTTCAGTCTCCCAGCTGGCATCTTCCACTGGGTGGTTCTTCCATTTGACCAGATACTCAAAGTATTGCTTCTGCCTGGTCTTTTTGCTCACTCTCTTGTCAAGTATATGATCCATCTGTGTCTTTTCTACAATTGGCATCTGCTTCTTCCACTGGATTTCTGGTTGTTCATCACTTCCAACTCCTACTTCTTCATCCTTATATGGATATAAGTATGAGACATTGAACGTCGGAGATATTCCGATCTCATCCGGAAACTCAATCTCATAAGAATTTTCTCCCAATTTCTTTAGGACTCTGCATGGCCCAATTTTCTTCATTTTCAGCTTGTTATATGTTCCTCTCGGGAACCTTTCTTTCCTTAGATGTGCCAGAACTAGATCACCAACTTTGAACTGAAGTTGTCTCTTCTGTTGATCCGCTCTACGCTTATATTCCTGGTTTGATTCCAGTAATTGCTCCTTCACCCTGCTGTTAAGTTCTTGCATCGCCTCTGTGAATTCTTCAGCGCTTGCGCTCTTAGTTATTATCTGTTCTGAATCCCTCAGTTCCAATACTCCTCTTGGTTGCCTGCTGTATACAATCTCAAACTGACTTTTTTCTGTGCTCCTGTTCACTGAGTCGTTGTATGCAAACTCTGCCTGTGGAAACACATTGTCCCAGCTGCTGTGGTGTTTTGTCACCAAGCTTCTTAATAAATCTCTCAGACTTCTATTTACCACCTCTGTTTTCCCATCTTTCTGTGGATGATAAGCAGAACTAAACATCAAGTTAGTCCCCATATTCTTCCAGAGTGTCCTCTAGAAATGTCCAATGAATTTCGTATCCTTGTCCGATACTATGCTTCTGGGTAACCCATGAAGTCTAACGATCTCCTTGAAGAACAAATTTGCGATATGAATCGCATCGCTGGTCTTTTGACATGGGATAAAATGTGCCATTTTGGAAAACCTGTCAACCACCACAAAGATCGAATCATGTCCTCTTTGTGCCCTAGGCAATTCCAATATGAAATCCATCATGATTTCATCCCATGGCTTCTCAGGTATGGGCAATGGTTGATAGAATCCCGCATTCTTCTTCCTTCCCTTTGAATGTTGGCAAATTCTACATCTGTCGACAAACTTTTTGACTTTTGACCGCATCCCTGGCAAAAAGTATGCTTTGCTCAGCTTTGCAAATGTCTTGTCGTAGCCAAAATGCCCTGCTAATCCACCACTGTGCTTCTCGTTTAATAGATTATCCCTCATGGAGCAATTCATAATGCACAACTGATTTCCTCTGAACAACAACCCATTTTGGATCATGTAATCTATCCAAGGGATTTTGTCTCTGAGCACTAGATTCTTAGCTGCTTCATATGCCTCTGCAAAATTTGCATCACCTGCATACATGTCCCTAAGATCCTCAAAACCCAATGTTTTGACTCGGAACTCCTGCAACAACAAACACTTCCTGCTCAAAGCATCATCCACTTTGTTAGCAGTACCTGAAATGTGTTTAATTACAAATGTAAAATTCTGCATATACTCTACCCATTTAGCATGTTTCTGATTCAACTTCTCATGTTGAGTCACAAACTGCAATGCATGATTATCACTATACAAAACAAATTCTTTCGGTATCAAGTAATGCCTCCATTTCTTCAACGCCTGGATGATAGCATAAAATTCTTTGTCATACGTGGAGTACTTCACTTTTTCCTCATCCAGCTTCTTGCCGAAATATGCAATTGGTCTGTCCTCCTGGCTCAATACCACTCCTATGGCAAAGCCACTTGCATCACACTTCACCTGAAATGTCTTCTGGAAATCCGGCAACACCAAAACCGATTGTTTTGTGATCTTCCGCTTCAACAGATTGAAACTCTTCTCTGCCTCTTTAGTCCAATGAAAAGATTTATGTCTTTTCTTGACAGTATCCATCATTGTTGTGCTAATTCCACTGAAATTCCTTATGAATTTTCAATAGAAACTAGCCAGTCCATGAAAATTTCTCACCTCGAAAATATTTCTCGGTGACGGCCAATTTTTAATTACTTCCACTTTACTTGGATCCATTTTTAATTCATTTTTTGATATGACAAATCCCAAGTAAATGAGTTCTATCTTTATAAATGAATATTTCCTCATGTTAATCAACAACTTCTCCTGCTGTAGCTTCTTCATTACTGCAGCTAAATGCTTCAGATGTTCTTCTTTTGTTTTGCTGAAAATCCATATGTCATCCAGATAAACAATGACAAACTTACCAATGAATTCCTTCAACACTTCATTCATCAGCCTCATGAAGGTACTCGGTGCATTCATCAAACCAAATGACATGACTAGCCATTCATACAACCCTTCGTTGGTTTTGAAGGCTATCTTACACTCATCGCCTTCCCTCATGCGAATTTGATGGTATCCTCTTTTCAAATCAACCTTTGAAAAAAATATTGCTCCACTTAAACAGTCCATCAAGTCATCCATCTGTGGCAATGGAAACCTGTACCTGATGGTTATCTTGTTAATGGCTCTGGAATCAATGCACATTCTCCAACCTCCATATTTCTTTGGACTTAGTACCATTGGAACGACACATGGACTTAAACTTTCCCTGATTAGTCCTTTATCCAATAGTTCCTGTACCTGCCTTTTAACTTCTTCGTTCTCCTGTGGTGTCAACCTGTACGCAGCTTTGTTTGGCAAACTGGCTCCTGGTATGAGGTCTATATGATGACTCACACTCCTCATCAACGGAAATGAATGAGGTAATTCATCTACCACAATGTCAGTGAACTCTTCCAGTAGTTCCTGAATTTCTTCCGGCAAATCGTCCACTCTTGTGCTGGTTAAAATGATTCTTGGTTTCCTGACCGCAAAGAATTGTGGATCTTCCTTCTTGTTTACTTCCACCAAAAGTTCCTTCCCACTCATGAGAAGTACATTATTTCTTAGTTCTGGTTTTGCTTCTTTGTCTTTAATTGGAAGTAGCATATGTGTTCTTCCATTCTTCTCTAAAGTATACATATTCATTTTCCAATCATGAACTACGTTCCTGTCATATTGCCATGGTCTACCTAGCAATAAATGACATACATCCATAGGAATAACATCACAAAGTATTTTATCATTGTATCCTCCTATCTTGATGTCAACTAAGCATTGTTTGGTGACACTTACCTGATTTCCCTTCTGTAGCCATGAAACTTTGTATGGACTCGGGTGATCAGTTGTCTCCAGCTCTAGTTTCTCCACCATCTTGGTTGAAACGAGATTATTTGTGCTACATCTATCTACGATAACCTTGCATTTCCTGTCTTTGGTCTTGCATGTGGTTCTAAAAAGTCTGTTTCTTTGAACTGTGTCCTCCACCTCCTTCTCGGGTGTTAAGAGAACTTTATGCATCATCAATGACCTTCCGTCTTCTGCATCTTCTTCTTCAGCATCTCGCCTCTGTGCCTCGGCGATGTGAGCTTCTCCTGCATGCTTCTTCCTATCTACCAAAGGATGAGATCTTAAAGGCTCAAGGTCCAATACAATATACAATGCCTCTTCATAAATGGCTTCATTAAACACTTTCACTACAATCCCAAAGTACTTCAAAAATTTGGTTTTTTTGTTTATCCAGCTGATCTCCGCTTGATGTGCTCGCTCGCTTGATGAGTTGGTGATGCTCCTGCATCACAGAGTAGGGTGAGACCCGAACGATGAGGAGATTTGATTAACTCAATAGTCATTTCATTACTTCAAATGAACAGGGTACTATTATAGATAAATCGTTGCAAGAGTCATACTATAATAACCGGACCCAAACTTTAAGTTACATTTGGGAATTTTTTTCCCCCTTTCCATGCCTGATAGGAAACTGAGGAAACTATACTGAATGACTACATTTAAATTTGCAACCGTGACTGTTCAAACTTCGGAAGGGTTACATAAGGGAAATCAAATCCCTTTTGCATTGAGCATGCATATGAACATCCAAAACCTTTGCGTAGATGAAAAATTAGAGGAATTACCATATACGAATATTAGTAATTTATATACAAGGAAAATTTAAAAAGAACACCAACAAAATGATAACGGTTATTAATGAATTTTACCAAGAAATTACTTAACTTTTGATTCACAGATCGCATGTCTTCTTTTTCCTTGTCTCTTTCTGTCTGGACATACACCTAGGGCCAAGGGCAGATGGTGCAACAACTCTTTGATCCGTACCCTCACATCAAACATGGCCCATCATTAGTGATACATTTCGACTCTTGAAAACGATTTAAAATAGCATAAGGAAAATCTTTACACAGTATTCACGGATAATGAAATACAATAATCAATTATACTAAGTCCCTTGTATACATTAACAACACATAACATATTAAACATAAACATAGCTTAAGTATTCCATTTAAACCATGAGTACACCTAACTGGTTGAGCCTAGTCTACCCGAACACCAAACTGCATAGAATTGTATAAGTCAATGAATAATGCGATGCTCTGGGGAAATTTTGTGGAGCATACTTCTTTGAAAGGAATTATATATTAATAAAGAGAAACGCAGGTGAAGGCTCAATTAAGTCAGTTTGACACTATATAGGTAGGGTCTCCCCTATACTAGTCAAGAAAAATAATCACACAGTAGGGTTATTCCTCCCAGACTCACGAATATTCGTCTATGAACCCC
>ML815735.1:88865-125351 GCA_009831015.1 Picea engelmannii
CATTTTCATTTTAACTTCTTCAACTACGACAACAACCTTCATTCTTCTCCTTGTACCTGGGAAAGTTGATGGAAACACTAGCAATGGCCTCTTCCTCCTTAATAGATTTGGAACTTTTTGGGGATGTTTCTTTGAGACAATTTCAACTTCATAATGAGGGGGAAAATGGGAAAAATCATCATGCAAAAAAGATGATTCTTCTTGAAACTCAATTCCATTCTCACTTTCAATCACTGCTTCAACCTACCGAATTTGTTCTGTTGAAGTTTCTGCCCTTTCAGGTGATGATGACCTATCCACAACTAATTCCTTCACTGTATCTCCAAAAGGAATCTCTATATCTGATCCTTCCCTCATTTCTTCAATGGGTTCTTCTACACTTGGCTCTTTTTTTGTATCCCTTCCTTCATGTTTTGTTGGTTGATTCTACTCTATCAACTACTCATTTTCCTCTGCTACAATGGTAGGTGATTTTACATGGTTTTGGTGCAGATATTACTGCATTTTCACTCCAATACATTCCCTATGTACATCTTCTTCAATCACAAATCTAGGGCTATCCCTCATTTCTACATCACCACTTCCCTATCCTGCTTCTCCAACAACATTATCTTGTCTCAACTCTTCATTAATTCATTCTCTTTCCTCTCTTTCCTTGTTTGAAATACTCCTGTCACTACTTCCTACCTCCTCTTTTGATTCATTTCCATCATTTCCATCAACTTTTACTTCTACCCTAGAAATGAATTGAGACCATGTATGGTTTTGTAGTTCTAAGGCTCGCAACACTATTAATTTTATTAGACAGTTGTGTGTGACATAACCTTGGGGAAAACAATATTTCCTTACATAATGTTCCATATTATGAAAATATTATAACATATAATAAGGCATATTTATCAATGATCCATGCCAAATGTCTGACAACAAAACAAAATCATATGTGCAAACAATATTGTACCTACCTTCACATGTAATATATTTCTTCAAGAAAACAACAACTTGTTCCCAAGGTTGAGGTAAACACTCTATTTTTTTTCCACGTCCTCTAGGGTTCACTTTCTCTCCTTCCTCCAAGAAATTGGTCTTTTCATTAGGAATGGTTGTTCTTTTTCCAAACCATTTTCTGCCAGTGATGGGAAGTCCTGTAACAAGGGATATAACCACCAATGTTACACTAATCTCCAAAACTCTAACATGTAAGTGGGTTCCTATTAAATTCCAGGCGAATTATATATAAATATCATTATCAAACCCATCCAACTGCTCGAAATATGATACCCATCCCGAGTCTTCAAATATTTTCTAAACTTATAGGCACTGACTCAGGGAGTCGAGGGTTACTGGTTGACGATAGACTACAAATCCTCCCATTTTGAACGTTCTTCTATGTAATTAGCTGTTACAGTATTGCAAAGGATTTTCAGGTTCAAAATTCCCAACACATACCCAGGAGCTTTAGCATGCATTAGCGCACAGGAATAATGGAAGGATATTTGTTTGTATTTTTGGAAAGGTGGTGGTGATTCAAATTTCATGGAAAAAATCAACTTGACAACCATGTTGATTGACTATTTATGGTGGCAGTTGGTTAATTTATTCAAGGATGATGGGACACCCCCCAACTTGAACTGGCGGTATTCACCATTTGTTCATGATTTGGAAGGGCATGCAACAATCATTATTTCACAGTATCATGTCAAACACATGTCACAGTGACCAGTCATATGTGTAGGTTGTAAACCACAACACGTACATGTGGGAACTGACCGACGACCACCAGAAAGAAAAAATATGAGGTGGCGATTATGTTCAAATTGTCATTATCTTCCATTAATAGATATGTATTACTTACGACCACATATGAAAATGGTGGAGTAAATCTACTAGTTGGATATGATGGAATCGATGGGGCCATGGCCTATAGTATTCTTCATGCATGTTTCAACACGATGTTTCAGCATGATGTTTCAGCACCAGCATATATGCATTCATTCTTATTAATTTTGCATAGTATTCTTCGTGCATGTAGCGTGTTTCATCCAGGTGTTTTAGCATGGCTTTTCAACACCGACGTATCTGCATATATGTACATATCCATTGTTTATAGGTATGACTGTGTAATTACCCAAATTAGGACTAAGGAAACATCATCCTAGTTTACAAGTTAACTATGAATTAAGTTTTAACATAACACAATGTTGAATGAATAATTAATTGTACCTTCTCTATAATTGATGTTCTCATAGTAAATGTAAACAATAGGGATGAATTAATAAAAGAGAAAGAGATGAAAATGGCATGTAAATGATAAGGAAAAAGGGACAATTTTAGCACCCAATAATGTCTCACTGAGTCACTTGAGTATATTAACACAATCTTCTCCATGCATGTTTCAGCACCATCATACCTACATTCATTGAACATTATTGTTAATTTTTCATAGTCTTTGTCATGTCTGCAACGTGTTTCAGCCAGGTCTTTCAACACAATGTTTCAACACCAACATATATGCATTGATTCTTATTAATTCTACTTACTCTTCTTCGTGCATGGAGCATGTTTCATCCTAAGACAAGTGTTTCAACACCAACATATTTGCATATATGTACATCTATGTGGTTTACATTTATGACTGTGTAATTACCCAAATTAGGAGTTAGGACAAAGGAAACATCATCCTAGTTTACAAGCAAAGTATGAATTAAGTTTTAACATAACACAATGTTGAATGAATAATGAATTATACCTTCTCTAAGATTGATGTTCTCATAGGAAATGTAAACAATAGGGATGAATTAATAAAAGAGAATGAGATGAAAATTGCATGGAAATGATAAGGAAAATGGGGCAATTTTAGCACCCAACAATGTCCCACTTGAGTATATTAACATAGTCTTCTTCATGTTTGTTTCAACATGGTGTTTCAACACCAACATATCTACATTCATTTAACATTATTATTAATTCTTCATAGTTTTCTTCATGTTTGCAGTGTGTTTCACCCAGGTGTTTCAGCATGGTGTTTTAGCACCAACATATCTGCATTCATTCTTATTAATTCAGCATAGTATTCTTCGTGCATGTAGTGTGTTTCAGCAAGGTGTTTCAACACAATTGTTCAACATCAACATATCTACATATATGTACATCTCCATGGTTTATAGGTATGACTGTGTAATTACCCAAATTAGGACTAAGGAAACATCATCCTAATTTACAAGTTAACTATGAATTAATTTTTAACATAACACAATGTTGAATGAATAATGGATTGTACCTTCTCTAGAATTGATGTTGTCATAGGAAATGTAAACAATAAGGATGAATTAATACAAGAGAATGAGATGAAAATGGTCTGGAAATGATAAGTAAAAAGGGGCAATTTTAGCACACAACAATGTGTCACTGAGTCACTTGAGTATATTAACATAGTCTTCTTCATGTGTGTTTCATCATGGTGTTTCAACACCAATGTATCTGTATTCATTGAACATTCTTATTAATTATGCATAGTCTTCTTCATGTGTGCAGTGTGTTTTAGCCAGGTGTTTCAACACGATGTTTTAGTACCATATTTTCTTCTAATACTCCAAAGATCAAACATTGATTCAAATTTATTTAAATTAATAGACTTTTAAAATATTCACCAAGACTTTTAAAAGGTTTTATAATTATGTGAAAATTCGCCACAATTTCACAAGAATTTATAATTTCATGAAAGATTCACCAAAATTTTACAAGATTATATAACTTGGTGAAAGATTCACCAAAAACTTATATATGCATATTATCTTATTGATAAAATCGCCTTCAAACTCTCCCATGTGTCATGGGGATTCGTCCATTTATTATACATATAAATTTAGGGGGGGTTCTTAAAATTTTCCCTGCTTAACTTCCTCCTTAAGACTAGGAAACTAATTTCCTCTTAAAATTAGGAAACAAGTTTGTCAGTTGGATTCTCACATAAAACCAATTTCCCATTTTTACAAATAATATGTTAGATTTCTACTCACTCCAAGTATTCCTCTTTTTTTCTCCTTAAAATTAGGAAACTAATTTCTGAGTTGGATTCTCACAAGTAATTTCCCGTTTTTACAATTAAATGAAAAATATGTAATATTTTCCAAATCACTTCAAGTATTAATCATTTATTACAATTAAATCATTCATGATTAAATAATTGTTTTTTCCACTTATCATTAATTAACATTTTAATGAATTTTTCTTCATGGTGTGCAAAGTTAATAATTCCTTTTGTGGATATCCTCCTAGATCATAACTCCCCACAAAAAGAACTTTTGGTCCTCCAAATGTATCAAGAGAAACTTCAATCTCCGTAAGCAGCTTCTAGGAAGAGTCTTACACTCCATGATGCACTTATTGCTCCTTGATCTTCATAACAAGTCTATGAAAGCCACACCATTCTTCTCCTTCATCTTTGTACTTCAAAATGAGGATGTTGATTCCGAGACTTGCATCAATAAAAATTTGTAGCTGAAAATTCATAATCATGTTTTCAAAGAAATACCATACTTGTTAGAGTTTATAAACCACTCATGGACAAGTTTACAATGATTTCCCAAACATTCATTAGAAGAAACAATGCCTCTCACTCAACAGTGGTTACAAGACCCATTACAATGTTTAGGAATAAGAAAATTGTCTCTCACTCAATTGTGGTTACACAACCTTTTAAAATACAAATGAAGTGGATTATCACAAGCATGTGGCAATGTCGCTCCTTCAAAGAGACGTTCTCCTTGGAAAACACAAGGGATACGTTATCATAAACATGTGACAATGTATCTCCTACAAAGAGACGGTCTCTTCTAATGAAGGATTATCTCTACTAATCAAGTGTCAAAATGGCCTTATCAGCACCACACCACCTCAATTTTCATGCAAAGGATTATACAATGAACTTCATTCATTAAATCAGATCTTGATACCTTGCTTCAACACTCAAAGATAATTGGAATACATTCATCCTTTTGAAACAAAAAAGACAAAAACCATAAATGTATAAATCTTACATTTGTTTTGGTATCAAGTTTCTCAATATGTGGCTCAAAACTCAACATACATTGCATCAATAGTTCTGTCTCATCATTCTACAACTTTTGACTATATACATGAGTTTGTTCTGAAAGGTGCAACTCTACCTCGTAATGTGTGTCATGAATTAATGGAAAGTATGATATTTTTCCATAAGCCTTGAAAATACACTTCTTAGATAAAAAAAAAAAAGACTACACCATTGGATTCCTGGTGAAAAATCATGCAAAAATGACTATATTTTCATCAATCTATGACACTGTCATTTATGGACCCTCCCTGGCTCTCTACCTCAATTTGCATGCCAAAAAATTAATGGAAAAAGTGGGATTCTTCCATAAAACTAACATTTTTCTTCTCGGACAAAAAAATATACCACGCCATTGAATTCGTTGATAAAAATCATGCAAAAATGACAATTTGTTTGTGTAATTATGTCACTTTGATTTCTGGACCCCGTTGGCTCTTTGTCTCAATTTGTGTGCCAAACAGGTCCATACAACAACAATAAATGCACCTCAAAAAATGTTTCATACATTAATGAAAAATGTGGGCTTATTCTATGAGCCAAAAAATATGTTGCTCGAATCCAAATTCTAACTACACTAGTGGATCCTTGGCAAAAAAGTGTTCAAAAATGACAAGTACTTTCATCAAATTATGACATTGTCACTTATGGAGCCCCCACAGATCTCTTCCTCGATTCTCATGCTAAATAATTAATGGAAAATGAGGGTTTCCACCATATCCCTCACATTCCTCTACTCATATCACAAAATGGACTGCACCATTGAATTCGTGGAGAAAAGTTATGTAAAAATGTCTATACTTTCGTCCAATTTTGTGAATGTGATTTTTGGACCCCCTAGCCCTTGGCCTCGATTTGTGTGCTAATGTATTGTATGTACCCTACAATAAATGCATCCATATGGACCTAGAAATTCATGCATAGTTGTTTATGTCACTGCCATGTGTCTACATCTTAATGGTTCCACATGTCATGCTGCAAGTGGGTGATGTGGAAGCCTATTAGTGGTGCCATGTGGCACCTCCTAACAGTGCCATGTGGAACCTTTTCATTGTCAAAATTTTTGGTCAAAAAGACCATTTCTAGGTGACACATGTGAGCTCTAGTGTTTCCACATCACCCTACTGATGTCATGATTCCATGTCAGTTGTATGATTGCACCACGTTAGTTTGTATGTATTCCACATCATCAGCCTAGTGAACTACCACATCATCATGTACAGATTCCACATCATAGGCATAGTCAGATGCCTTGTCAAATGTATGGATTCCATGTCATCATGTATGGATGCCATGTCATTCTCCTAGTGAGATACCATGTTAGATATCTAAATGCCACATGAGTTTGTATGGATACCATGTCATCGACCTAGTCATCTTCCACATCAGCTATATGGTTAGTGCCACATTGGCTTGTAGRGATGCCATGTCATCAGCCCAATTAGCTACCACATTAGTTGTATGGATGCCACATCAGCCTGTATGGATGCCACATCATCAATCCAATCAAATTCCACGTCAAMTGTGTATTCAACACCATATACAAATTCCATGTTATTTGTATGGTCAATGCCACATCATCCTATACAAATGACATGTGGTGTCCCCCTTGTGCTGCCATGCCAACACTGCACAAATTTTGTCAGTTTCACATGTTTGGAAAAAAMTTCAGATGGCCATATCATTTTCACCATGACTTTGTTTAATGATTTGTTTTCACCATTGGAAATATCACATCGAGCTATTTGATCTAGTGTGTTTTCGTTGAATTTTGGGAACTTTGATTTTTTAGGTATTTTGGAGCCCCATTTCTCATCCAAGCTACCCATTTCATATTTTTCCCAACCACTATGCCTTTTATGCTGTCCCTATACTTCGAGGATATACCAGCATGCTCCTCTTCATCTATGGATACCTACAAATCTTGTTATTCCTTCTTTGGACCAAATTTAGGACGAAGCTTCCTACATTTCTCGATCCATTGTCCTCATATACAACAGTGAGTGTAATAGTTGTGTTACTGCATGTCCATATCTCCTTCACCATACCCCGATCTTACAAATTGGGGCCTTCTTTCAACCTCTAGTGGTTGATTGATACATTGGCCATTTATACCAAGACCTCCTCCTTTATACCCGATATCTCACAACAACTTCAATCCAATTCCCTTGGTGTGTTCTTCAAACACTCCAAAAGAAGCATCAACATTAATGAGGGAAGGAACTGAACATAGATAATCCTTTACCTCCATTCCTCTCTATGAAACTTGGTCATATTCATGGTTGGATGAAGTTGTAGATGAGGCTTCTAGGAAATCACCTTGGTTCCATGGTGTCTAGAGAGCATCCTCCATCATTTGAAAATATGTGCAACTATCAACATCATCACAAAAATAACCATAACTAGTATACCTTCCATGGATACAATATGGACTCTTTGTTGCCTTTGTCATAGAGTATTCTCCAACTTTCTCCTCCATATTGTGTAGTTGCAGTTGTAATTTGGTCTTTTCTTCTTCAGACTCTTGAAGAAACCTCCTCAATTCAACATTCTCTTCTTGGATTCTCTGGTTGATTTCTTTAAGCTCATGAATCCATTCATTCTTTGATGAATTTCCCATCTTGTCTTCAACACCCGCAATTTCTATCAATCCTTCTCTGATACCACTTGATCTAAATCTAGGGAGACATTGATACCAATCTTTACTTGTCTCTATGCCAATTGATAAAGTCATATTTAAGATCATTATTTGAACTTGATTGCATTAAAGGTGAAATTGAAGGTCTTATGAAGACTTGAACCGAAATTGAATATAAATTGGTGAAATTTGTTGTTTATCTCATAATCCATTACTTAATTCATTTAATAAAAGATAATTGCAGAAATAAAGCATGCATAAGGAAACATGATATGAAAGAAAAACACATGATAAGATAACAACATAGTTAACATAGTTCACTAGTATGGCTATGTCTTTGGATCCATTGGAATAAATCACTTCATTGTTTCTCCCAATGTGGGGTTGGTTCTCCTTTACAAAAAAGGGCTATGTCTCCTCCCAAATGAAGGGGCTCACATACTCTCCCAATAAGGGGCTCAAATATCCTAATTAAGTGGTCACAAATTACAAGTATGATTTCTTGATCGTCTCCTCAAAGATCTCTCCAAAAGATCCTCGAATGGCCTCCAAAATCCTTATTTTCATCTCGCTCAATAAACAGGTTTAAATAATTTTCCCTAGCTCCATAATAAAAAAAGACAAGATCCATAAATTTTGGATCCAATAACTACTCAAGGACAAAAATGAGAAAGACCCTTAACTTCCTCCTTGATACTATGAATCCACTTGGAATAAAGTGAGGAAGATTCCAAACCAACTTATGAGACCATTAACTTCCTCCTTAAGACTAGGAAACAAATTTCCTCTTAAAATTAGGAAACGGATTTGTGAGTTGGCTTCTCACATAAAACCAATTCCCATTTTTAAAAATAATAAGTGATATTTCCACTCACTACAAGTATTCCTCCCCCACCCCTTAAAATTAGAAAACCAATTTGTGAGTATGATTCTCGGAACTAATTTCTTGTTTTTACAATTAAATGAATAATACATGAGATTTTCAAACTCACTTCAAGTACTAATAATTTATTACAAGTAAATAATTCATGATTAATTAATTATTCTTTTCCAATTTTCATTAATTAGCATTTTAATGAATTTTTCTCCATGGTGGGAAAAGCTAATAATTCCTTGTGTGGATATCCTCCTGGATCACACACCAACTGGAAAAAAAAAGTAATTGAGGCAAGGGCATGGGCGTCAACAAAATTACTATGGATCAACATGGAATTAGAAAGGAAACTAGTATGAAGGAACATGGAGAACTAAAATCAAATCATAGAGATATCATAGTAGCATAGCAAAGACATGGATTCCAAGGAGAAACTAGAATCAAGATCGAGGAAAGGACACATTTGGACCCCATGTCAATATTTCACTAGGATGGATGAAATCTTGTGCATGGTATGAGTTGACTACATTATTTAGCAGGTCATATTATATGGATTCATTCCATGTTTCAAGGATGAAACATGAAAAGGGGTATGGAATGTATTGGAATGTATCTTGGGTACCTAGAGAGGTACCCAAGGGGATATTGAATGTAATGTAGCCATAATCATGGAATAGGTTGACATGGTAGTTGATGAATAATAAATAGTCCAACTCAGTAGTTAAAAAGAAATAATATAATAATTAGGGGTAGTTGACATAGAACCCTAAGAATACTCATGAGAAAGTATAAATACCAATGAGTATCATTATATTGATATATGTTGGATATTGGATGCATTGTTTTGTAGAAATCATGGCTTGTGGAGTTATTCATTCAATAAGGAGTAACTAATGGTGTTATCCTATCTTATGGGTTCTTCTCTCTACATTCTTATGTTCTTTATGGTGAATGTTTTGGTATATTTTAAGTTTAAGGGTTTATTTATAAACTTTATGGATTTATTCACTCTTATATTTATCAAGGTTTAATACACTACTCCACTTGTTTATCTAGGGAATATCCCTTATTTCATTTCCGTTTTTCTTGGAAACTGTGTATGGCCTACCTATTTCAGGACTCAAAGTAAATAAATATTTTCTATAATCTCATACTTTAATGACTGAAATTTCGTTTAGAATTTCTTTCATGATTTTCTTATACTAGGAATAAACAACAACAACATAATAACTATAACTTCATAATCATAATAGCAGGAACAACATAATAACAATAACATAATGATAATAGACCAACTGGTAAAATACATACCTAAACCTGTAGGCTGGTTGATTTATCCCCTAGTTCACTTGTTCTTGTGCTTGCCAAAACTTCCCAACTGAATATTAACCTCCCAATCAACTAGGAACATCCTCTTTGGCTCCCTAGTTCTAGGAATCCTTGCGGTTTCTTAGCCCCCAAGCCCAAAGTTCAAGAAGCAACAGTACATTGTGAGAGTTCCCCAAAACAATTGTTCTTCTAATTTTCTCCCTCTGTATCTCCTTCGAAATTTCTTCCTCCTCCTTCTTCTCCAATCTTCCCCCCCAAAAAAATACCCCTTATTTCAAGTCCTCCCCTTCTTCTTTATCCACCTCTCTCAATACCCTCATTAATTCCACAACAACCTTATCCCCCCATTAATTACTTCACCTACCTTTTAATAATAAAATAATAAAAAGACGCAATTAAAATATTTTAATAATTAATTAAATTTAAATTTAAAACTATGATAAACAATTAATAAAATTGGGTTGTTACATACACCCACCCTTCAAGAAAATCCATCCCGAAGTTAGATTAATTTACAATACAAGGGTAATTACACATGATTCATACATCCACATCAAATAAACAACATCATCAATTTAAAACACTTATACATACTAGTGTATATGTGCAAGGAATGCATGTGTAGCTAGTACATAAAAGAATCACACATGCACTAATCACAATACTTATCACTCCTAAAGTAATTCTTCTATGCATCCAATCCAATCAACAAGACCATTGATTTCATAAAAAGGTAGTAGACCATTTAAATGTTTTGCGAAATCCGTTAATTATAATAATTTAGCACAAGAAACATTCACTTATATAATTGTAGTTCAGTTAAGCAAATATAAACATACATATATACATATTTTTCAAAATGAGGAAATCAAGAAATTCTACTATAAGGCAAAATCCCCACACACACTCAAGTACTTCTAGTAATCCTTCCTCCCTAACCTACTTCCAAATTACATCCCTATCCTTCCTTTGTTGGACTATCTTGGAGAATCAAATATATTGACCTAACTCGATATAGAAGTCGTAAGAGTAACTGTCAACACTCTTGACCAAGCTTCCCCAGCATGCATATGGCAATCATCATCACACGTCTAGGGGAGTGTGAGCTAAGACTGTCCTCCCATCACTCCAGGTTTCAGAGGATACATGGTAGGAAATACCTCCTCCCCTTCTAATAGAAATAGGGTCAACACCCTACCATGGACCGTGTAGTGGAACTATGTTGCTAGGAATATTCGCATCGTATATTCATTTTTAGGAAGTCTCACCACATGAAAAAACTACACTTGTCCACACATCATAGAAATGCATTTCAACCAATATAATTTCACATACAAGATTCATACCATACTATTTCATGGTCGATGTTCATGACATCAACCTTTTATCATCATTATTCTTTGGCTATTGCATAGCCTATTAACCTTCAGATTAGTCTATAAGACAAACCCATACATATCCATGCATTATCATTATGTAAATGCATTTAATCATAATGTCAATTTGGTATCCACATAGCAACTACTTTAAATGTCTAAATTTTCAAGTTGGAAATATATT
The DNA here is from genome assembly GCA_009831015.1 of Picea engelmannii. Classification (NCBI taxonomy): domain Eukaryota; kingdom Viridiplantae; phylum Streptophyta; class Pinopsida; order Pinales; family Pinaceae; genus Picea; species Picea engelmannii. The sequence goes on from ML815735.1 coordinate 100,356, forward strand.
GCATAATATCCATCATAATTCAAATAACGTTAAACATTCATAGAATTAGCATTCACATAGGTTCATATGTATTAAAAGTTCAAGTGTATCATTAATATTTTCACAGTGAATAGAAAATAAATATGATTAGGCCTTAAGTAATTCTAAATTTCTAAGTCAAAAGGTGGCATTACATACACCGATCCTTTAGGAAAAAATATTCTTGAGGTGGTAAAAAAGGTGAGGGATGATCTCTTCGTAAGGTCTCTACATCCTCCCAAGTAGCATATACTTGGCTATACTTGTCCCATTGGACCTTAACTTGGTCTACCATATGATTCTTGAGCTGTCAGACCCTATGGTCCAATATACATAATGGTTCAACCATGAGGGTTCCTACATCGGATACTTGCAATTACTTCCAATGCAATTATTATATTAGTCAACAACATAATGACGTAGAACAGATACATGAAAAAAATTATAAGTTTTATGCAAGTGGGGTGGAAGTAAGATATGATAGGAAATAGGTCCAATTCTCTCTTGGATTTTAAATGGTCCTATAAATCGAGGAAAAAAATTTGTCCCCTTCCCGAACCGAATGGTACTCTTATTAGGCCTGATATGAATGAAAACTTTATCTCCCACTTTATAAATTTTGTTATTCCTATGTGCATCAGCATAACTTTTTTTTCTATCGTGTGATTCCTTTAGTTGTTTCCTAATCTGAATCACCTTTTCCTCCATCTCTTGAATCAATTATGGCCCAACTGTCACTCATTATTCTAACCTTTCATAACTCAACAATGTTATGCATGACCTTCCAAACATAGCTTCATAGGTTGGCATTCCAATGGAGCTATGAAAATTGTTATTGTAGGTGAACTCTACCAAAGGTAGGTACTTCTCCCAATGGGTTTGAATATCCATAACATACATCCTAAGAATGTCTTCTATAACTTGATTTACTCTCTCAGTTTTCCCATATTTTTTGGGATGATATGTTGTGCTCAATTTCAACTGAGTTCCCAACACTAACTGCAAACTTGTCCAAAATCTAGATGTGAATCAGGAGTTCCTATCTAAAATGATCCTCTTGGGTAACCCATGCAAACATATCACCTCACTTATAAACACACGTGCTATATCAGTGACATCATAAGTGTCTCTAATTGGAATAAAATGAGAACTCTTAGTCATCTTATCAACTATCACAAGAATGACATTATGTATGTGTGATGTGAGTGGAAATCCCACAAAAAATCTATAGAAATGACTTCCCACTTGGACATAGGAACATCATGTGGTTGTAGGAGACCTGTTGGGTGGTGGTGGTCAGCCTTCATTTGTTGACAGTCTAAGTACTTGGCGATGAAATGGACTACATCACGCTTCATTCCTACCTAGAAGAAACATTTCTTCATGTCTGCATACATTTTCTTCACACCCATATGTGAACATTAAAGTGCTCTATGGGCTTCCTTGAGTATGATTCTTCAAATATCCCCACCTTCAGGGATGTACAACCTTCTCTGATATCTTAATGATCCATCTACTTCTAGGCTATATCCTTTATAATTTTTATCTACTTGCCTCCCACTCTAGAGGGTTGAGGTAACCTTTAAATACCAACTATATCCAAGAAGTTTCACCAACACACACTCCCTCAGATTAAATTTTAAGGGTACCAAGGAGAAGACACTTGGTCTCCTTCTCAAGGCATCTGCGACCACGTTCTCCTTTCCCCTGATGTGTGAAATTCCAAAATCATACTCACTCATAAACTCACTCCATCGGCTCTTCCTGGAATTGAGATCCCTTTGAATGAAGAGATGTTTTAAGATTTCATTGTCTATTTTGAGCTCAAACCTTTGCCCCACTAGATAATGCCTCCAAAGCTTCAGAGATAGCATTACAACTGCCAACTCTAAATCATGAGTAGTGTAAATATCCTCATGTTGTTTCAAATTTCTTTATGCATACTCTATCACTCTCCCATCCTACATTAGCAGGTCCCCCAATCCTTGCTTCAACGCATCTGTGCAGACTGTGAAGTCTTTTTCCATATCCAACACTCGTAGAAATGGTGCACTAGCTAGTAAGCTCATAAACTCGATGAATGAAATATCACATTCTTCTTTCCATTCATACCTGACCCCCTATGCTGCAAGGTGATGATGGGTTTCACTATTTTAGAGAACCCTTCCACAAAACTTCGATAATAACCTTCTAGCCCCATGAAGATTCTTACCTCATCAACTTTTTTCAGCACTGTCCATTCCACACTGACCTTTACCTTTTCTGGGTCCACATAGATTCCTTCACTGGAAATGATATGGCCTAAATAGTGAATTTATTGTTGAAAGAAAGAAAACTTCGAAAACTTTCCATAATTTTTTTTCTCTTTAAGGCATGACAACACCACTTGCAAGTGTTCCTCATGTTCTCTTTCATTCTTCAAATAGATGAGGATATCATCCAACAAGACCTGTACAAATAAGTTTAAGTACTTTCAGAATACACCATTCATGAGGCTCATGAATACTGTTGGCACATTGGTCAAACCAAATGGTACTACAACAAACTCGTAATTCCCAAAATGAGTTCAAAAGGAAGTTTTAGGAATATATCTTTCCTTAATCCTTAACTGTTGATACCTTGATCGCAGATCAATTTTTGAGAAAATTGTTAATCCTTTCATCTGATCAAAGAGGTCATCTATATGTGGAATTGGGCACCTATTTTTCACTGTAGCATGGTTCAAGTCCCTGTAATATATACACAGTCATAAGGAATCATCCTTCTTCTTGAAAAAAAGTATTGGTGCGCCCCAAGGTGAGACTCTAGGTCTTATTCTCCCTAAGTCAAGTAGATCCTTCAACTGCATCTACAACTCACAAAGTTCTGGCGTCATCATTTTATACGGTGTCTTGTAAATTAGATCTGCACTGGGTTTTATCTCAATGTAAAATAAAGCTCCCTCTCAGGAGGTAACCATGGAAACTCTTTTGGAAAAACATCCTTAAACCCCGAAAAATTGTTTAATGATCCATGGAGGTTCCTTTCCCTTCATTGACTACTTCCACTACATATAATCGACAACCTTGACGCATGCAACATTTAAACTTCATGGTCAAAATAAAGTGTAGATACACCTTCCTCCACACACCATGGATCTCTACTAAGCTTCCTTCATCATTAGCACAAAGCACCCTATTCACTAAAAAATATGCCAAATCTCGATGGGATTATAACCAGTCCATTCCAATGATTAGGTCATACATCCCTAGAGAAGTGACATACACCTTCAACCTAGTAGTACACACTCCCAGGTCTAATATACAATTATCGACGCTAGTTCCTACCACTTTTTTTTCCCCCAAATCCATCTCGATTTGATTAAATTCATCATGCTCGTAGGATTCCAACCCATACTTTTATAATGCATAAGGTGAAATGAAACTATCTTTGGCACCAAAATAAAATAAAATTTAACATTAACATGATTTAGCGTACCTAACGACTCCACCACAGTGTATTGATGCTCTACATGGTGGTTATTAACCATTTCATAAATCTGGTGGCTACTACTTGTTCTTCTCATCGGGGCCTTTCCTTCTCTATTCACAAATCTTGCTTGTGACTCTAGAAAATAATGTTGTTAATGAGGTCCCCACACCCCCAAGAAGTAACATGATATGGAACCTGTGCACTACCTTGTGACAGTCTCTGAAATGAATTCCTTCCCCTGGAACTCCTACCCCTACTTGTTTATCCCTGAGAAGGTCGTGGACCTTCCTACGTTGTTGGTGATGAGTGGGATGATGCACTCCCTGCCATTGAAAGACCTGAGGTAACTTCTCTAGAAGTGACTCTATTCCCATGAGGAGGTGGCCTAGAGCTTCCTCCCATGGAGAAAGTCCTAGGGGCCTTCCTATAATGTACACCATATTCCACAAAAAAATAAAATTTAATGATCAGGGAACTAGTGTCTATAATTAACTATTCATGACACATGAAAGTATTTACTTTGAATAAATATATATAACACTATTTATAGACATAAATGTCTTACTCTATTGGACTATCCATACTAAAAGTATGTAGGAGTTTTATGATCCAACAACTCCATTTGATTAACTCAACATCAATATTTTCCTACTACGGATCTTAAAGTCATACATTAATTGTATTATTAAAGAAAATCAATATGACTACCAAGGTTCATAGCATAGGGTTACCTTTTAATTATTTTATCCATACTTGGCATGTTGAAATCCTATGTTATAATTGGGTCACAAGTATTCCTTTAACATAGTGAAATTGACATATGATTATAACATAGTTGATGACCCTAGCAGACTAGGAGACCATCACTATTATAGTTTACATTCCATGAGTGAGAGTATTATTGTATCCAAAACATGACATTTACCATAATGTAGTACTTTAGGATTAAACTCCCCACAGAATCGAGGCTAAGTTTTAAGTTGCACATGGTTTACATGCTACTTAGGGAGTTAACATATAGTGCACAAACTAACATGGATGCACTCGACACATAGTTCTAAACCTAGAACTACACATTTAAGTGATTCGAAATACAAAGGGGAAGTGGATGACTATGAGAACCCAAAAAATAAATTATTTTTTGAATTCGAAAATTGTTAGGAAAATTGTTCCATTTTTGGTGAATTCAAATTTGGAAAATTTTTGCCATTTATGGAAAATCTGAATTTCGAATTTGGTAAATTGTAATTAATTATTATGATTGTTGGGCAAAGATCTGATTTGACCCAACTAACTATTTGACTATGACACTTGTATGAAAACAAAATATTTTATAATTATTGCAAGAGGACAAATGGAACAACCAAGTTAAATTCAGTTGGCCATGATTCCATGAGTGGGGAACATGTTGGAACTACCTCAGGGATGATTGTTACAAGTGGAAAATCAAGGATTTGGCCATTGGTAGCCCCTAAAAATCAGAGATTTAGAAAGCTACAAAAATTCCCAAGGGAGGGAAGAGACCTAGGCAAAAACATTGTTTTGATATATAGCATATGTGAGGAGGAAGGTCGTTGCCTAGTATGCTGGGAAAAAGAACCACTGAGTACTTTCTGTTATGAGCACCAATTGCTGAGTGTGAGGCAAGGAGAAGAATACTGACAGAGGAAGACATTGATAAAGAGGAAATTCCAAGTTTTCCTTCATGGATTCATGGTCAGGCTAGGGGGTGAATAGGACAAGTGATTTTGGCTGCCCTATTCTACGGTTGGGAGGAACGTGGCTACTCCCTTTGTCTTCCCGCGAATTGGTTTAGATATGTTATTATACATCTCCTTTGGATGAATATTGGTTAATTAGATGTCTGATAGAATGCATTTATAGATTTGGCATCAAAGTATTTCCATGGATGAAAATCTAGTTGAATGTTGTTGAACTTAATGTCCGATCAAAAGATCTTTAGATTAATTCTGAATGTATTTATATCTGGTAAGTAAAATTTCATATAAGCACCACGTGAATGAGATCAAATTGTATATATATATATGCTTATGCGTCTTTAAGTAGCTTTTCACAAAGTCATGATTGAGGTCCTCATTTACGTACTTATTAATCCAAAATCAAACAAACATTATGTATGACAGAAGTCACGGTCAAGTATATACATATACATACATAGATGTATATATATATATATATATATATATATATATATATATATATATATATATTATGTATTACAGTTGTAACTTAACAATATGAATTACAGTGGTAAATAAAGTACCTACAATCTTATGCCTTAAGTTTTAAATGATTGATACATGAGAAAACAACTAAATGTGTCCCTCCTATTATGAATTTATCCTTTCCCCAGTCTATACAAATTCAGTTATTCATAAGAAAAATTTCATTGTTCTGATATAAGATAATACAGAAAATAGAAGATTCCATAAAGGACAAAACATAGAGATATACAAATGTCGTAAGATCTTATACTGATAGAACAATTTAAGTTTTGATTTCCAATTGTACAAAATAAAATATCCGAATTGGAACGAATAATCATTGTAATAAGGGATCCATGAATTATTGCATGACATTTTATACAATCACAAAACTTTGTACACGAATCATATAATTGCAAACTCCTACCAGTCTTATAGAATCATTCTTTACACAATCTAAGTACTGACAGAATGGTTATATATACATGTATGTATATATAAATCTTCTTTTATAGATAAGCATTCTAGATATAAATCACAGAATCGTAACTTTACTCTACCTAACGCTGATAAACTCAGATTAGTGTAACTACCCATTGTTAGATCAAATCTAACTATTACTTGTCGAAATGAAATAAAACGATGTAGCATTGTAGATATGATACGATTTGATTTCACAGTATAAATCTTTAAAGATTTATAAATTCCTATCCATCCAATGCATAATAGTGAATTACATAGAAGTTTGAAACAAGAATCTTCAATCTAAAATGACAACCATGGTAATTAAATTGCAAGTTAGGGTGAAACCCGAGCGATGAAAAGATTTTATTAATTCAACAATCATTTCATTCCTGCAAATAAACAAGGGAATCCTGTAGATAAATATGTAAAGGATTCATACTTATAGTAACTGGACCTGGACTTGAATTTTACATTTGGGAATTTTCCCCTTTCCAAGCACGATAGGAAACCGAGGGAAAACTATATTGAACGTCTACATCTAAAATTGCAACCGTGAACTGTTCGGAATCCAGAAGTGTTTACACAAGGGAACTCGAATACATTTTGTACCAAACACAAGTATGAAACATATGAGATCCTTTCATAGACGAAAACCTCGGAGTAATTACCATTTATGAATATTAGTAATTTATATACAAGGGAAAAATTTAAGAAGCACACCAACATAGTGAAAATTAATATTAACAACGTATACAAGGCCCATACTTAACTTCTGATTCGTGGCTTGCATGTATTTCTTTTCCTTGTCGCCTTCCTTCTGGATAGATGCCTGGGGTTGTGGGCGGATGGTGCAAAAATGCTCTGATGGGTACCCTCGCATCAAACATGACCCATCATTAGCAATACATATCAATTCTTGAAATGAATTAAAACAATGAAAGGAAATATTTACACAGTAACTACTGGATAATGAAATACAGTAATCGACTGTGCTAAGTTCCTTGTAATACATAAATGGCACATAGCATATTGAGAGTAAACAAAGTATAGTCTTTCATACTAAACCAGGATTACATATAACCGGTTGAGCCTAGTTTACCAGAACCAAAATGCACAGAGTAGTTATAAATCAACAAATAATACAGAGATGCCCGACCAAGATTTATAGAGAACACTTTCTTTTTGACATCAAATGGAAATGCTTTAGATATAAATAAAAGAGAAACGCAGGAGAAAGTCCAGTCAATTCTTATTGACACTATGGAGGTAGGGTCACCCCTATACAAGGAAAGCAAAAAAATAAGTCAAATAGTGGGGTTTATCCTTCCCAAAAAATAAATTCCCCTCAGTCTCACGAATATTCAGCTATGGACCATGGCTTACATTATTCGACCGAGAGTTTACGAAAAACCTAGATGTCGAAACATAGACAAATGAGGCTAATACTTTCTCTCTATAACCAAAGAAGAAATGTCGATAACTTTAAAGAAAATCACTTCTCCAGGAATAAGGATGAATCTGAAAGTATTATAGAGAAGTTACACGAAAGGAGGATTCAACATGAGGAAGAAACACGACGGTAATTACAGAACAAAAAAAATTTCACTTAACGATTTTCGAAAATGCACCACCTTATTTAGTCAACCATGGTATTATGTTTAAGGAAGGACTTACCAGGGAATCAGACCATGCCATCTATTACAATAATGGATCAACCTCCATGACAACAGTCTTCACCTCAAAAATTGATACATAGAGCCTCTTCGTAAAACTCAACAATGACAAACTTTGAACCTACTCAAACCCTAAGTGGTGCCTTGACATCTCAGAGTAAATTCAAGGAGTGCAAATGAAGGTTAGCCATGTGATAATGGCAGAGTCAGTGTGGCACTTTCGGTAAAGATACAGGTGAATACAACGTAACTCACAGGACTGCCATTAATGATGGTTACAGAGCCTTAACTACCCCTGATAGTGGACCATCCCTTCAACTTAAAGACTATCACACATAGACCCCCTTCATGACTCAACGAAAATTAAATCTCGTTCACACCCACTATGTTATCTTTAGTTAGCAGTTCGATCCTTGTTGTCGAATTTCCTCGAATGTTTGGACTAGATCTTTCATTACAATCACTAGTTCTAAGAACCATTGAATGACCGAGACTTGGTAGTTATGCTAGTTACCTATTATTGAACCCGACCCCATGGCTTTTATGGATGGAAGGTAAATAAAGTCTCCCAAGGTTAAAGAACTTAGGTGGACTTGTGCATGAACTTGGAGGCCTTAGGTTAAAATGTGAGTTGTGTTATGAATCATAAGGCTAAACATTATATACATAGTCCTATACACATATAAGTAAATATAACAAAGGAAAAAAAGGAATTGTTAAATCCTTGATGTTTTACCCTTTTAACCTTTCTACTCGAGGTAAGTCAAGATGATATAATTATAACATCTTGTGGTAAGTAGAATTTAGGGATTTTATCACAAATATCTATAACATAGTTTTTTTTTAGGATCTCCTTCTTCTACCAAGTAATTATATAAACAATTATGACAAATTTGAGGTTCATTACATATGGTATCAGAGCGAAGATTACAACACTTGGACCTTCAACAGGGCCATCTGATTTACTTAGGATATAATTTTGTTTATGTAAAACTGATAAACCTTTATTATTGCAAACTAAAAAAACCTTTTTTGTTTTGTATTAATCATGGTAGCATAGGATGACACAGAAATCTGATTTGATGGGAATCTTGAACAAAGAATTCTTGAAAATTAGAGACAGAATAGTCACAGAAGCTCATCTACTGAAGTTCTGGAAATGATGAGAAATCTCATTGTTGAGTTGCAGGTCTTCAAAGCTGACAATGAGAAACTAAAGAAAGCACAGTAGGACCAATAGGAAATAAATGAAGTCATGTTGCATAGTATAGTGACAAAGAAAAGTCTAAAGGATGATAACAATGAAGAAGAGATCAGTAAAAGGGACTCCAAGAATTTTGGGCCTGAAGCAGAAAAAGGGGACAGTTCGTCTGAAGGTACACCTTCAACTGAGGAAAAAACAAAAGCAGACAGAAAAAGAAAATGAATAGACCACGTTGAAGGAGAATTTAAGAAAATTAAACCAGCTACCTTTTGATGGAGAATCCAGAACAGGAGAGGAAGTTGAAGCATGGTTATTAGACACCAAAATATATTTCCAGATATACAACTATTCTAGCAATATGAAGGTCAGAATGGACATTTACAATATGAAAGGAAAAGCCAACATTTGGTGGCAAGATATGAAATTGGCTAAGGGACTAAAAGAGAAACAGATGGAACGGTCTGACTTTAAGAAATATTTCAAGAAACAATACCTATCTGAAAGCTACTATGAAAGGAAAACAAAAGAATTTTATGAGTTACGACTTGGTCAGATTATGATGGAGGATCTTATAAACAAATTCCTGGAATTACTAAGGTTCGTACCTTATATCCGGGAGGACAAGGTAAAAATCCAGCGGTTCCTAACCAATTTACCACAGTCTTACAGGGACATAATTGAGTCTAATAACCTCACTTCCTTGAGTGAAGTATTCAAGAAAGCATGAATTTTCTACAACCAATACAAACAGCAGGAAGAGTTTTTGAAATCTTGGAAGGATAAGAAAAAAGACTGAATGAACCAGTGAAAGAAGGGATACCAGCCAACTCCTATCGGAATGCAGAAAAAAATATTTCCTAGAAAATATTTTCACTCCAATAATCCCAGTACGCAAAGCAATGGTAAACCAGTAAATCTGGGAACAAAGAAGTTTGGGGATAGTCCCCGCAAACCATTAAAGTGCTAGGAATGTGGAGAACCTCATCTAAGGAGGAAATCTCCACGTTTAAATACAAAAAATAGAACTGTTGTTCATAATTTGCAGGAATCCTCGACGGTGGGTGATGTGGGAAGAAGCATGCATCAGATAAATGTAGTCGTGGATGTCCGACAAGCTGACCACCAGTCCTCTGTGGTGTAAATTGAGGGTAAAATGAATAACACTTGAATTTTTGTTTTAATTGATCCTGGATCTATGTTAAGCTATATCACTCCTGGTGTGGTAGAGTCAAATATACTTAAGAAAATGAAACACACAAAATCATGGCTGGTACAACTAGCAACAGGAACTAAAAGGAAAGTGGTTGAATTTATTTCTAATTTTGAGTTCAGTTTATATGGTCAAAGCATAAGAACAAATCTGAACATTCTACCAATAGGATCTTATGATGTGATTATTGGAATGGATTGGTTGGAAAAGAACAAAGCAATTATAGATTGTTATTCAAAGACACTTATATATAAAGACGATTATGATACTACTATAACAACCCATGGTATACCAAAACCAATATCAATTAGACAAGTCACATCAACGCAATTCAAGAAATTCATGAGAAAGGGTTGTCTAGTTTATGCTATCCAAATAACTAATATGTTAGAAAAAGAAGATAATCCCAACTTGGAAGATTTTTTTGTTCTACAGGAATTCAGAGACATGTTTGTTGATGAAATACCTGAATTACCTCCTAAAAGGGAAATAGACTTCTCCATAGACCTGCTACCTGGTTCAGCTCCTATCTCTAAATCACCTTATCGAATGAGTTTTTCGGAATTGACATAACTAAAAATTCAACTACAGGAATTATTGGACAAAGAATATATCAGACCGAGTGTTTCACCATGGGGAGAACCAGTCCTCTTTGTGAAAAAGAAGGATGGTACTCTAAGACAATGTATCGATTATAGACAATTGAAAAAAATGACTATTAAGAACAAGTACCACTTACCTAGGATAAATGATATGTTCGATCAAGTAGGTGGGGCCAAGATCTTTTCGAAGTTGGATTTATGATCCAATTATCACCATGTTAGGATAAAAGATGAGGACATAAGAAAAACAACTTTTTGAACAAGATATGGATATTACAAATTCGTAGTTATACCTTTCAGACTCACTAACGCACCAACCACGTTTATGTGTTTAATGAACAATATTTTTATTCAATACTTGGACAAGTTCGTACTGGTATTTATTAACAATATTCTGGTTCTGCAAACTTTAAGGAAGCGCAAACTATATTCCAAATTCGATAAGTGTGAATTTTATCAAAAGAAAATACAGTACCTAGGACATGTAATTTCTGCAGAAGGCATTGCAGTCAACCCTGAGAAAATAAGAGCCATCATGGAATGGTCGGTACCTAAGGATGTAGTAGATATCCGGTCATTCATGGGAATCACTAGATATTATCATGGATTTATAGAGGGGTTTCCAAAATAGTCTACCCCATCACATCATTACAAACGAAAGGGACCAAGTTTAACTGGTCACAAAAGTCTCAAGATAGTTTTAACAAGTTGAAGGAATTATTGACAAATGCACCCATTTTAAAGGTAGCAGACCCAAATAAAGACTTTATTGTTTGTGTTGATGCGAGTAAAGAAGGACTAGGTGGTGTCCTAACTCAAGAAGGACACATTATTTGTTATGAGTCCTAGATATTAAAAAAGCATGAGAAAAACTATGTCACTCATGACTTAGAATTAGCATCGGTAATACATGCCTTAAAAATGTGGCGACACTACATAATGGGAAGAAAATTTCTATTATTGACAGATAATAGCAGTGTGAAATATTTTTTTAGTTAGCTAGATCTTAATGCAAGGCAAGCAAGGTAAGGAAAATAAGGTAGCAGATGCTTTAAGAAGAAGAGTAAGGAAAATAAGGTAGTAGATGCTTTAAGCAAAAGAGTCCCTGGGTTATTTGAAATAAATGTCAGCAAGGCAGAAAGTGATATGGAACAGATAATAAGGATGTCAAGTATTAACGATGAAAACTAAACTAAGATAGTGGCAGAATTACAAAACACAACAACAAACTCAGACAAACCAGATCTGAGTATCGATAAAAATGGACTATTACGATTTAAAAACAGACTTTACATACCAGATTTGGTAGAGTTAAAGATAACTGTTTTGGATGAAGTTCATAAGAAACCGTATTATGGTCATCCAAGATGCCATAAAATGATAACAACACTTAAGAAATTATTTTATTTTCCTAATATGAAGGGCAAGATTGCAGAGTACTTGGCTAGGTGCCAAGATTGTCAACAGGTTAAGGCCGAAAACCAACATCCAACCGGCCTATTACAACCATTACCAGTACCAAAATGGAAATGGGAGACTATATCACTGGACTTTATTACAGGTTTGCCTAAAACTCAAAAACACAATGATTCTATTATGGTTGTAATCGATAAACTCGATAAGTTTTCACAGTTTATTCCTATAAAGTCTACTTTTAAAGCTATAAACATCGTTGAAATATTTATGAAATAAATTTTTAGACTGCATGGTATTCCTAAAATGGTGATTTCGGATAGAGACATAAAATTCACATCTGCCTTTTGGAAAGAATTGTTTGCAGGGCTAAATACTACTTCGAATTTCAGTACAAGTTATCATCCACAAATGGAACAACAGACTGAAAGAACGAACCAAATTGTAGAGGATATGCTCTGCATGTATGTAAGAACAAAACCAAACAAGTGGAAAGACTACGTGCACTTGGTATAATTTGTATATAACAATGGGTACCAAACTTCGGCTAAGTTAAGCCCTTTCGAGGTACTCTATGATAGAAAGTCTACGAATCCAATTAGCTGGGATGACCCAGTTGATAGACTCATGGTTGGACCAGAGATGCTCCAAGAAATGGAGAATATGGTAAGAAAGGTACAACAGAACTTAAAAGAGGTGCAAGACAGGAAGAAGAGCTATGCAGACAAGAAAAGAAGAAACTTGGAATTTCAAGTGGGAGACCATGTTTATTTGAAGGTCAAAGCCCCAAAAAGTTTGTTGAAGTTAGGAAACTTTGCCTAGATGGAACCCAGGTTTTGTGGGCCCTTCAATATACTAGCTCGAATTGGACCCGTAGCATACCAACTTGCACTTCTAGCTAATCTAAAAATTCATAACGTATTTCATGTTTCTTTGTTGAAAAAGTATGTTCATGACCCTGCTCACATGATCGATTGGAACTTGGTGGAGGTGGAATCGGAAGGAAAGTTTCAGGCGGAACCCTTGCGTATTCTGGACTAGAGAGAGATAGCACTTCGAAACAGAGTCGTCACTTAGGTAAAGGTGCAATGGAAGCACTTTAGTCCTGAGGAAACCACTTGGGAGTTGGAGGGATATTTGTAGAAATTTCTTCCAATCCTATTCCAAGAAAGGAACGAACACTGAGGACGGTGTTTTTTATTGAAGGGGGAAAGGATGTGACATCCCCAAAAATAAATAATTTTTTTAATTCAAAAATTGTTAGGAAAATTATTTCATTTTTGGTAAATTTGAATTTGGAATTTTTTTTCCATTTATGGAAATTCCGAATTTTGAATTTGGTAAATTGTAATTAATTATTATGACTGTTGGGCAGAGATATGATTTGACCCAACTAACTATTTGACTATGACACTTGTATGAAAACAAAATATTTTACAATTATTGTAGGAGGACAAATGGAACAACCATGTTAAATTCAGGTGACCATGACTCCATGAGTGGGGAACATGTTGGAACTACCTCAAGGATGATTGTTACAAGTAGAAAATCAGGAATTTGGCCATTGGTAGCCACTGAAAATCATGGATTTAAAAATTTGTGAAAATTCCCAAGGGAGGGAAAAGAGCTAGGAAAAAACATTGTTTTGAGATATAGCATATGTGAGGAGGCAGGACGATGCCTAGTATGCTGGGAAAAGGAACCACTGATTACTTGTTGTTATGAGCACTAATTGTTGAGTGTGAGGCAAGGATAAGACTACTGATAGAGGAAGAAATTGTTGAAGAGGAAATTCCAATTTTTCCCTCATGGATTCATGGGTAGGCTAGGGGGTGAATAGGACAAGTGATTTGGCTGCCCTATTCTATGGTTGGGAGGAACGTGGTTGCAACCTTTGTCTTCCTGCGAATTGGTTTAGATATGTTATTCTACCTCTCCTTTTTATGACTATTGGTTAATTAGATGTCTGATAGAATGCATTTATAGATTCTGCATCGAAGTATTGCTATGGATGAAAATGTGGTTGAATGTTGTTGAACTTAATGTCCGATCAAAAAATCTTTAGATTAATTCTGAATGTATTTATATCTACTGAGTAAAACTACATATAAGCACCATGTGAATGAAATTGGATTGTGTGTGTGTGTGTGTGTGTGTGTGTGTGTGTGTGTGTGTGTGTGTGTGTGTGTGTGTGTATGATTATGCGGTTGTAAGTAGTTTTGCACAGAGTCATTATTGAGGTCTTCATTTACGTACTTGTTAATCTAAAAGCAAACAAAAGTTATGTATGATAGAAATCACGGTCAAGTATATACATATATATATATATATATTATGTATTACAGTTGTAACTAAACAATATGAATTACAATGGTAAATAAAGTAACTACAATCTTGTGCCTTAAGTTTTAAATGCTTGATACATGAGATAACAACTAAATGTGTCCCTCCTATTATGAATTTATCCTTTCCCTAGTCTATACAAATTCAGTTATTCATAAGAATTTTTTATTTTTTTTGATATAAGATAATATAGAAAATAGAAGACACCATAAAGGACAAAACACAGAGATGTACAAATGTCGTAAGATCGTATACTGATAGAACAATTTAAGTTTTTCTTTCCAATTGTAAAAAATAAAAGATCCAAATTCAAATGAATAATCACTGTAATAAGGGATCCACAAATTATTGCGTGACATTTTATACAATCACAAAACTCTGTACACGAATCATATAATTGCAAACTCCTACGAATCTTATAGAAGCATCCTTTACACAATCTAAGTACTGACAGAATGGTTATATATACATGCATGTATATATAAATATGCTTTTATATATAAGCATTCTAGATATAAATCACATAATCATAACTTTACTCTACCTTACCCTGATAAAATAGGATCAATGTAACTACGCATTGTTAGATCCAGTCTAACTATTACTTGTCGAAATGAAATAAAATGATATATCATTGTATATATAATACGATTCGATTTCACAGTATAAATCTTTTAAGATTTATAAATTCCTATCCATCCAATGCATAATGGTGAATTACATAGAAGTTTGAAACAATAATCTTCAATCTAAAACGATAACCATAGTAATTAAATAGAAAGTTAGGGTGAAACTCGAATGGTGAATATATTTGATTAATTCAACAGTCATTTCATTACTGCAAATAAACAAGGGAATCCTATAAATAAATCTGTAAAGGATTCATACCTATAGTAACCAGACCCAGACTTTAAGTTTAGATTTGGGAATTTTCCCCTTTCCAAGCACAATAGGAAACTGAGGGAAAACTATACTAAACGTCTACATCTAAAAATGAAACCATGAATTGTTCAGACTCTAGAAGTGTTTACAGAAGGGAACTCGAATACCTTTTGCACCAAACACGAGTATGAAACATCTGAGATCCTTGCATAGACGAAAACCTGGGAGGAATTACCATTTACAAATATTAGTAATTTATATACAAGGGAAAAATTTAAGAAGCACACCAACAAAGTAAAAATTGTTATTACCGGAGTATACCAAGACCATACTTAACTTCTGATTCGTGGCTCACATGTATTTCTATTTCTTGTCGCCTTTCGTTTGGATAGATGCCCGGGGCCGAGGGAAGATGGTGCAACAACTCTCTTATGGGTACCCTCACATCAAACAAGGCCCATCATTAGCAATACATATCAATTCTCAAAATGAATTAAAATAGTAAAAGGAAATCTTTACACAGTAACTAACGAATAATGAAATACAATAATTGATTGTGATAAGTTTCTTGTAATACATAAATGGCAAATAGCATATTGGGTGTAAAAAAAATATAAGTCTTTCATCCTAAACCAAGAGTACATCTAACTAGTTGAGCCTGGTCTACCAGAACCAAACTGCACAAAGTAGTTATAAATCAACAAATAATATAGAGATTCCCAACCAAGATATATAGAGAACACTTTCATTTTGACATCAAATGGAAATGCTTTAGATATAAAGAAAAGAGAAATAGAGGCGAAAGTCTAGTTAAGTCTTATTGACACTATGGAGGTATGGTCACCACTGTACAAGGAAAGAAAAAAAATAAGTCACACAATGGGGTTTATCCTTCCCGAAAAAGAACTTCCCCTCAGTCTCACGAATATTCGGCTATGGATCGTGGCTTACATTATTCAACAACGAGTTTACGAAAACCCTAAATCCTGAAACATAGAAAAACAAGGCCAACACTTTCTCTCTATAACCCGAGAAGAAATGTCAATAAATTTAAAGAAAATCACTTCTCTAGGAATAAGGATGAATCTGAAAGTATTATAGAGAAGTTACGCGAAAGGAGGATTCAACAGGAGGAAGAAACATGACGGTAATTACAGAATGACAAAAATTTCACTTAATGATTTCCGAAAATGCACCACCTTATTTAGTCAATAATGGTATTATGTTTAAGGAAGGACTCACCAAGGAATCAGGCCACACTGTCTGTTACAATAATGGATCGACCTCCATGAAAATAGTCTTCGCCTCAAAAATTGATACACAGAGCCTCTTCGCAGAACTCAACAATGACAAACTTTGAACCTGCTCAAACCCTAAAAGGTGCCTTGATGTCTCAGAGAAAATGTGGGGAGTGATAAGGATGGTTAGCCATGTGATAATGGAAGATTCGATGTGACACTTTGGGTCAAGATATAGGTGAATACAATGTAACTCACAGGACTTCTATTAATGATGGTTACAGAGCCTTAACTACCTCTGACAGTGGACAATCCCTTCCACTTGAAGACTGTTGTGCATAGACCCCCTTGATGACTCGAAAAAAATTAAATCTCGTTCACACCCACTATGTTAGCTTGAGTTACCAGTTCCATCCTCATTGACGAATTTCCTTGGATGTTTGGACTAGAGCTTTCATTACAATAAACATATCAATTCTAAGAACCATTGAATGACCGAGACTTTGTAGTTTTTCTAGTTACTTATTATTGAAACTGACCCCATGGCTATTATGGATGGAAGATAAATAAAGTATCCCAAGGTTAAAGTACTTAGGTGGACTTGTGCACAAACTTGAAGGCCTTAGGTTAAAAGGTGAGTTGTGGTATGAATCATAAGACTAAGCATTATATACATAGTCCTATATGCATATAGGTAAATAGAACAAAGGAAAAAAGGGAAATGTTAAAGCCTTGATGGTTTACCCTTTTAACCTTTCTACTCGAGGTGAGTCAAGATGATATAGTTATAACATCTTGTGGTAAGTAGAATTTATGGATTTTATCATAGAGATCTATAACAGAGTTTGTTTTTAGGATCTCCCTCTTCTACCAAGTAATTATGACAAATTTGAGGTTCATTACAATGACAAGTCAAGACTAAACCTAGGATTGTTCAAGATTATTTGAATTTATGCTCTGGATGACCCATTAATGGTGATGAGGTTGTCAAATACCCTCAAGAACTATCACGATAGAGAATTTCCCAATGTGGGATCTCACCACTTCCTTCTATTCACATGGTAGAGGCATGGGGTGTACAATCTTTCTTACTCTTCTAGGGAGGGTTTTGACCTATCCACATTATTTTCAGTTGCCTCTTCATTTGGTAAAATACTTTGTCTCTTCACCATATGTGACCAAAGTTTGTATGTGAATTTGTAATGGAGTTCAGCCCTAGTATCAATATGCTCCATCAGTGTGGTAATTACCCCTATTATCTATGCAATACCATTTTGTTGAATGGCTTCCTGAGTTATGTGTTTTCCTTTCTCTCATTCTCAATACCACCTTTACTCACATAGCCTATTGCGTTCTTTTCATCATAATTCTTGGGTCTTTCCAATTCATGCTCTCCGTAGCATATTTTTCCTTCTACGCAAACATGTGTTTTCTGTGGAAATGTTTCTCTATTTATGCAAATGAGTTCTCCATGTAAATAATCCTCTGTCTATGTAAATGCATTTCTCTGTGGAAATATTTTTTGTTTATGCAGAATGTGTGTTCTCCATGGAATGTTTCTCTATATATTCAATATGTATCTCTGTGAAAATATATCTATGTCTATGCAAAACGTGTCTTCTCTGTAGAATTTTTCTTTCTATATTCAATACATTTCTCTGTGGAAATATCTCTATGTCTATGCAGAACGTTTGTTCTTTGTGAAATGTTTCTTTGTCTATGAAGTACATTTATTTGTGGAAATATCTCTTTGTCTATGCATAATGCATGTTATCTGTGGAATGTTTCTCTTTCTATGATATATAATTAGAGTCGTTATAACCTGTGGCCTTCGTTTCGGGTGGTTTCTGTGTAAGGAAGAATATAATCGATAGTATTAATGATTTAATGCATAAGACCTAAGTCAGGTCGTGGTTGGATAATAATTTCTTGTGTTCTTAACTTCGACCATGCTCTTTGAACTTCACACACTTAAATATTTGTTACTGGCTTTGCTTATTTACCGTGGTTTAGGTTTTTATAACTGCACTCTCTAAACTATAGGGAAATATTAAAAACCCTTAATCGTTGAAAGTTATAACAACGCCTATATATATATATATATTTGTCGAGGAATATCGTGCCGTGTATACTAAATCGACGATAGGGTTCAAATCGTACACATATTTGAGGATCACGTGAGCCTTCAACAACTCTGTTTGAAACCTACAAGATTCTCTTGTTTGATTAAATAAAGACATTGTTTCATTTCTTTTTTCCTTTTAATAAATACTTGGGTCCTTAATGAATTCATCACATACCCGGATCGCCTCCCAAGCATTGTTGTGTTATTTCCTGATCTAAGGTTCTTTAATTATACAACTTGTATAAATTGTCCAAATTGAAAATTGTAACTCTCTATCCTTAATTCGTACTTACTATTTCCTTTAATTTAAGTATTATTCATATTTATGCATAAGGTAACTTTGTTTAAAGTATTAGTTTTCATAGTAACTTTGACCATTTGTAAGGATTTTGATTACTCTTCTCCAAAGTAATATTCACTGGTTATAATAACTCTACTCTTGTTTCTATTGGTACCCCTTTTACTCTATAAATATGATGCAGGAGCATCTCAAGTGAGCCAGCGCAGACACAACGGACAGGTGGACAAGCGCCCAACGCGAATTTTGAAATTACCTTGAAGTTATTGCGCCAATTTTAAATGAGACAATTAAGAAGGAGTGCACTTGTAAAATGTAAACAGACCTTGATCGATCCACTCTCGTCCTTAGTAGGTAGAAGGAATTTATAGTAGTTAATGCAGGTAGATAGAATTGAATGTTAGATTAGACAGTTTTAGAGTGCAAGAGGGAAACAATATATAGACACCCTCATTGTGTATTGTAAGATAGATGAAGATTATGCAAATTGAGATCATATAGATGAGAAACAGAGAGTTTTATAGCCAAATTCCATGTACAGAAGTTCTGGATTAATACAAGAAGGTTTTGATTCAGACTCATGGTGTTCAAATATTCTCTGTGTAGGCATATTTGAATGTTATGCTTATGGTTATTTTACTCTTTCTGTCATGCAATTTATTTTATGCTATGTATGAATGATTTTCTGTTGAATGTCTGAAATCTGAGAGGAAAGGGTAATGAAATGAGTTTCAATTGTTTCTCTATCTGAGCAAGAGTTCCTGCAAGGAGTGTAGTTGAAATTGTCCGCAAGGAGTGCGTTGACAAAGGGTTCAGAGGTTTGTCTCTGAAATATTAGACTATATATATTTTGTTCTCATTTCCTCAAACGCACAGTTAGGCACAGGAGCCATGCAAGGAGTGTGCAGGCCAAGTAAAGTCTCAGAGTTGCGAACCTAAGTGAAGTATTGAGAGACTGTTGCTACAGGTTTTGTGTAGAGTCGAAGAGAAGTTCAACAGTTGAATGTGTTTGAAAATCTATCGCAAAGAGTACGAGCAGGAGGTTTTCTAAAAGACTTGAAGTCATGGGAAATCTCAGAAGGATTTGAACCTTCGAAGGAGTCGAAGGAAGGCGTAGCGACGTCGACCATAGGAGGATGGGTTCCATGGAGAGAGACACTTTGCTTAGTTCGCGTAGAAGTTCTCAGAGGAAAGGGAATGGACGGTCAAAATTCTCTGTGGAGAATTTGTGAAGTCCCATGAGTCGTAGTATCTCACGAAGAAGAAAGGGAGTTACCGTGAGTATTCCTAAAGGTTCTAAGCTCAGGAGGAGTAGAACCGTAGATCTAAGCCACAGAAGACTTTGGATTTACCCATGAACTTCTATTTCGGGTTTTCGTGGGTGGAAGTCTCGTATTCTTTGCAAAGGGAATCGTGAAATCAAGAAACATGAAGTTTCGAAGGAATGAGAGGATCGTGTGGGCCACAGGAATTAGCAGGGTGGACAGGTGGCGCACTCTCAACAAGGAAGTCAATTCAGTTGACCATTTCGGGTTTTCATGGAGTGAAGTCCTAAAATTTTTGAATTAGGAATTGCGAAATCATGACTTCCGAAGTCCCGATGGAGTGAAGGACCATTGAAAGGTCAAACCTCATGAGTACATTAGACTTTTGGTAAATCGGGTTTCGGGAGTCGAGGAGACGAATTGCTTGACCTCACGATCGCCGAAATTGCGATAAGGAGAAATTCGAAACAGGGAAGGAAAGGGTCAGCGTTGACAGTTTTTGGGTTTTCATAGATTTAGAGATAAGG
This sequence comes from Picea engelmannii, assembly GCA_009831015.1. Classification (NCBI taxonomy): domain Eukaryota; kingdom Viridiplantae; phylum Streptophyta; class Pinopsida; order Pinales; family Pinaceae; genus Picea; species Picea engelmannii. Next base: position 121,315 of record ML815735.1, read on the forward strand.
CCTTTGACCATCGGATTCGTGAAAGTGTGAAGTCCAATCTCCCGGAGGAAAAGGAGGAATTTCACAAGTTGATTGTGGGTGCAGATTTCCCGAAAGGGAAATAGAGGAGCCAATTCCGAGAGATCTTCGGGCCAATGTAAGTGGGAAATATCCTATGTACATGACCTTCTAACTGAGGAGGGGTTGCGTCAGGTTTGGTATCAGAGCACAAAAAATTTTCTTTGATTTCTGTAGCAGGGAAAAGGAAAATTCACCATACCGCCAAGAAGAAGGGACACGCAAATGCTCGATCAGTCAGACGAGAGGTAAATGTCGAGAAGAAGAGGTAGACAGATGATTGATCCAACCATGGAGAGAGAGATGCATGGTCTACGATCCAGACTCGAAGACATGGAAACAACACAGAGGCATACAGTCAATGCTGGGGATCTTAGTGATTCTGAAAGTGAAATTGAGGCTGAACATGAAAGGGAAGAAGTTGCAGCCGAAGATGCAACAAACGAACACTTGATTAGAGCTATTGAAAAAATGGGTGCAAGAGCGGAAATGGACCTTCCAGTTTATGAGGGAAATCTGGATGCAGAGGAGCTTCTAGACTAGATTAGAGCTCTGGACACATATTTTGACTATGAATATGTCGAAGAGGAAAATAAGGTCAAACATGTTGTCACAAGATTAAAAGGACATGGAACATTGTGGTGGGATGAACTATAAGCTGACAGACACTGCAAAGGAAATTAGAAGATCAAAAGCTGGGATAGGTTGATCGCAAAGATGAAGGTGAAATTCATCCCCAGAGATTACCAGATCACTATGTTTCGAAGGATGCAGAACCTGAGATAGAAGTTGATGATAGTGAAAGAATACACTGAAGAATTCTATAGACTGAACATCAGGGCAGGTCATCGGGAAAGTGATGATGAAAAGGTTGCTAGATACATGAATGGCCTGAGATACGACATCTAGGATGAGATGAGCATGGTAACCATCAGAACGGTGGAAGATGCTTATCAGATGGCTCTAAAGGCTGAAGAGAAGCTGAGCCGAAAGCAAGGTCAAAGAGGCCGAGGAAAAAGTCAGCCCAGAGGAAAATCAGTTGCCCAGGATAAAAACCAGAAGCCCAAGGAGGACTAGAAGAAACCTCAGACTTGAAATAAGAGAGGTGGAACCTCACAGCAAGGGAAATATGTTGAACAGAGAGGGAAACATACCAAAAAGAGAGGAGATTATGCTGATAATAATATTTTTCCTCGTACCAAAGGTAGAGGAAGAGGAAGGGGTGGAGTAATAACATGCTTCACATGTGGAAATACTGGGCACAAGTCTTATGAGTGTTTAGATAAAAATAAAGAAGGAGGAGAGACTCACATCGCCGAATAATAGAGGAAGAATGTTGAGGTAGAAGATGTTGAAGGTGGAAGATCGTTGATGATGCGAAAATCTCTTTTGACACCAGAGAAGGAGGTGGAGATTTTAGTCCAAAGAAACAGACTTTTTCGGAATTCTTTCAAAACCATGGACAGGGTATGCAAGGTCATCGTGGACATTGGTGGCATGGATAATCTCATTTCTATAGAGATGGTGGAAAAGATGGAGCTGGAGACGATTGATCATCCAAGCCCGTACAAAGTTTCATGGCTACAAAAAAGACATTAGGTAATGGTCACTAAACAATGTTTACTTGAATTTAAAATAGGAGGATATAATGATAAGATACTCTCTGATGTTATTCCTATGGATGTTTGTCATCTATTGCTGGGTAGACCGTGGAAATATGACAGAAATGTGATTCATGATGGGAGAATGAACACATACACCCTAGAGAAGAATGGGAGAACTCACATGTTGCTTCCAATCAAAGATAAGGAGGTGAAACCGGAAGTAAGCAACATTGTACTTCCCATGAGTGGGAAGGAACTTCTTACAGAGGTTAAGAAGAAAGAGGAATCACAATTCATTATGGTCAGGAAACTGAAGATTGTTTTGACCACCACAAGAGTAGATGATTTACCAGAAGAGATTCAGGAGCTGCTGGAAGAGTTCGTTGACATAGTAGTGGACGAACTACCTCATTCGTTGCCACCAATCAGAAGTGTGAGTCATCATATTGATCTCATACTAGGAGCCATTTTGCCAAATAAAGCCGCATATAGATTGATTCCATAGGAGAATGAAGACGTCAAAAGACAAGTCCAGGATTTGTTGGACAAAGGTTTGGTCAAAGAAAGCTTGAGTCTGTGTGTTGTTCCGACAGTACTCAGTTCAAAGAAAGAAGGAGGTTGGAGGATGTGTACTGACTCAAGGGTGATCAACAAGATAACCATCAGGTACAGATTTCCATTACCAAGGATGGATGATCTAATGGATTGCTTGAGTGGGGAAAAATTATTTTCAAAGATTGATTTGAAAAGTGGTTATCATCAAATCCACATGAGAGAAGGTGATGAATGGAAGACAACATTCAAAACCAATGAAGGGTTGTATGAATGGCTTGTTATGCCATTTGTCTTAAAAAATGCATTGATTACCTTCATGAGGTTGATGAACGAAGTCCTAAGGGAGTTCATCAGAAAATTTGTCATTGTGTATCTGGATGACATACTAATTTTCAGTAAAACAATGGTAGAGCATGTGAAACATTTGGCTATAGTGATGCAGAGACTATAGCAGGAGAAGTTGTTGATAAATATGAATAAATCCTCATTCATGAAGACGAAGCTCATTTAGCTGGGGTTTGTTATTTCTGCAGATAAATTGAGGATGGATCTAGATAAAGTGGAACTGATTAAGAACCGGCCATCACCGAAGAATACCTTTGAAGTGAGAAGTTTTAACGGATTGGCTAGTTTCTACCGAAAATTCATTAGGAATTTTAGTGGAATTAGTGCACCGATGATGGATATAGTGAAGAAGAGGCATACATATTTTCAATGGATAGAAGAAGTTGAAAAGAGTTTTAATCTGTTGAAGAGGAAGATCACGAAACAACCAGTTTTGGTGTTGCCAGATTTCTAAAAGACATTTCAAGTGAAATGCGATGCAAGTGGGTTTGCAATAGGGGCAGTCTTGAGTCAAGAAGACAGGGAGATAGCATATTTTAGCGAGAAGCTGAATGAAGCGAAAGTGAATTATTCCACTTATGACAAGGAGTTCTATGCTATCATACAGGCATTGAAAAAATGGAGACATTACCTGATCCCGAAGGAGTTTATCTTACACAATGACAATCATGCACTGCAGTTTGTGACTCAGCAAGAGAAGTTGAATCAGAGACATGTTAAATGGGTGGAATATATGCAAAATTTCACTTTTGTAATTAAACATATTTCTGGTACTGCTAACAAAGTCATTGATGCTTTGAGCAGGAAGTGTTTGCTATTGCGGGAGTTCAGAGTCAAAACGTTGGGTTTTGATGATCTCAGGAACATGTATAGAAATGATCCAGATTTTAAAGGAGCGTATGAAGTAGCTGAGAATCCAATTCTTAGAGATAGAAGCCAATGAGAAGAATACATGATCCAGGAAGGATTATTGTTTAAAGGTAATCAACTGTGTATTCTGAAATGATCCATGAGGGAGAATTTGTTGAAGGAGAAACACAGTGGAGGATTGGCTGGGAATTTTGGTCATGACAAGACGTTCGCAAATACGAATGAGTCATATTTTTGGCCGGGAATGCGAGCAGATGTCAAGAGATTCGTGGACAGATGTAGATTTTTCCAGCATTCAAAGGGGAGGAGACAAAATGCTAGATTTTATCAACCATTGCCCATACCTGAGAAGTCGTGGGATGCAATCAGCATGGACTTCATATTGGGGTTGCCAAGAACACAAAGAGGGTTTGACTCATATTTTTGGTGGTGGATATATTTTCCAACATGGCACACTTCATTCCATGTCAGAAAACTAGTGACGCAACTCACATTGCGAATTTTTTTTTCAAAGAAGTCATACGACTTCATGGCTTACCAAGGAGCATAGTTTCGGATCGTGACACTAAGTTCATAGGACACTTTTGGAGGATGTTATGGAAGAAG
>ML815736.1:5684-22083 GCA_009831015.1 Picea engelmannii
CAAAGACGAAGCTACACAAGAAGATAGGAAATGTGTCTGTTAATGAAAATCATATACCGCCGAATGCTATTCTGGTGTGACTTAAATTTCTTAAATACATGATGCTCTTCCCATAATGCCTTTTCCCAAGCTTCTGGTTCAAACTTGTGAATAATTAAGGGTCGAACCCTGCCAAAACATGAGGCGTTGATATCCAAGGAAATGAATTTCATATCTGGTTAGGCTCTGCACCCTTGACATCATTGTTCCTTGACATCATATCTCTCTAATGAGAACACTTCAAATGTCATCAAATATTCATCAATTGTGCTTGATAGGACTCTCTAACGCCCAAGATCCTTACTATGACTCGATATGGGTGCAATGACATATATTTCTCAATCATTTGACTTTGATAATGCACAATGTGTATACAGAAAAATTTTGCATGCTCTAGTTCTCTCCCTTGCTTGGCGTTTGTTGCGTTAACATTTGAAAGAGGCCAACATATGGAACGACCTCCCCCATGTAACTTGGCGCTTTGACCATATGTCGATGCTTGATTCTCGGGCATTCTCCTCGACACTTGCACAAGACAAATTTTGACATCTGGGCATTCCCTAATACTGTCGATGATGGATACACAAGAAACCTCTACTTTTTCGTTTGCCATTTGAGATGCCCTGTCGATATAAGCAATCTACAAGCAAGAATTTAGTGACAAAGAGTTGGGATACGTGGTGTTGCTTGAATTGTGTATTGTTCTGCAGGTTGCGTGGAGCTGGAGTTTGGCCTTTGGGCCCAAATTTTGTTTTGGTAAATTTTTTACCAAAAATAAACAATAATACAACTATGTCATATAAGAACAGGAGAGCACAAATTTGGCCATAAAAGCTAAAATTGGTTTAAATAAAACTAATTGTGTACATCATTTTATTTGCAGGTCAAGAAGACAAAGACCATAGGGTTTACGGGGAAAAGCGATTTGCTAATACATTTTGAGTGCTAACAACTTCCATTGTCAACGAGTGTATTTCTGAAAAAGTTAAAAAAATTCTGCTATGACCTTTTGCTATGACGTATACATTCAAATATTGTAATCAGAATTACATTTCTGAATATTTTGTCTGGATTCATTCTTTTATAATTCCTAGATTCAAATGTTCATTTTGTATGTTGAATTCATGATCTTTATGCCCAACTCATTTTCTTCATCTCATATTGATAGAGATTGATTTTTCCCTCTATCATTTTTTAGATTTATGTTTTCTTATTTTCCTCAATCTATCACTAATCATATTTTGTGCTCTGTTACATGAGACTCCATGCCCAATGGATCAAGCCTTTTGATCTGAATGTTACAATCGTTTTACTCTATTTCATTGTCTTGATTATCCTCTGCCATGTTTACCCTATTTTTATATTCTGAATCTGGCACCTGTGTTTAATTGTTAGAACTACTACTTAGTGACAATAGGTAGTTAGTGTTCTTAAATCATATGAGAGATCCCTCTCTATTCTAAGAGCCAACTTGTGACCTGAAGTAGGTTTAAATATGTCTTGGCATGGTTTCTAAACAACTGGAAACCATCTCAAGTTATAACATCTCCCATGTTTATGATCCCATTAGATCACATTCTCAGTTGATTCTTTTCTTCGGGGACATGCCTCACAACCCCTTATGAGCACCCCTTTTCTTATTTTCTTTATAGTGTCTATTTTTTATATTTTTGTTGCATTCCCCTTGCACGTATTGCATCTCACCCATTATCTTCTTGCACATTTCATATGGACCCATTGTCCTCCTCTATCCCAACCATTGACTTGACTTGATCGTCCAATCGGTTATTCACCCATTCGATCCACCTCAACTAGTCAGTTAATTGACTGTGTTTTCAATGCAAAGAATATAACAACCCACCATTCTCCCACTTGTTATCTTCTTTGATGAAATAGGAGAACCTGAAATTTCATTCATTGACCCAGGGAAAAAATGCCCATTACCTCTCTACACCAAGAGAACTTCACAACATTCACAGACTTGGTCAAAGAGTCTACTATATTTTCCAAATTGTCTACTTGCTCCAATAACACCTTGTTTCTTTCCACCATGTCTCACAAAATGGTATTGTACATCAAATAACTTCATTCCGGAATGGTAAGTTGGGCTCTTTTCCCAGAATATTACACTCTGGTTGTCGCAATTTATCCTCATATATCACTACTCAAACCCAATCTCTAAACACAATTGATGCAACCAAAATGCTTATTTGCTTGCATGAGTGGCTGCCATGTATTCAACTTCTATTGTCGAGAAAGATACTATCTCTTGTCTCTTACTCATCCAACTGATTACTCCATTAAACAATTTAAACACATATCCATTGCTTGACCTCCATCGATCAAGATCACTAACCTAGTGGGAGTCGACAAAGCCATGTACATTTAATCTCCTATTGATTTTAGATTTCCCTTGGAAGCAGATTGAATATTCTATTGTGCTACACAAGTATCTCAACACCCTCTTGACAATAGTCTGGTTATCTTTCCCAGGTGTCGACATGTACATGTTCAATAATCCCATTGCATGAGAAATATCTAGTTGAGTGCAGACCATTTCATACATTAGACTACCAATAGCACTGGCATAGGGAACATGTACCATGTCCTCTATCTCTTCCTATTTCTTTGGACACTATTTAATAGTTAGTTTTTTCCCTACACAAATAGGTACCTTGACCAATTTTCTTTCTTGCTTGTTGAAACATTTCAAGATTGTTTCAATGTACTTCCTTTGATTTAACCATAGTTTTGTAATTTCCCGATCTCTCTTGATATCCATTCCTAGAATGAAGTTAGCAGAATCAAGATCCTTCATGTCAAACTTGGTGGATAACTGCATATTCAACTCCTTTATTGCATCCATATTTTTCCCAATAAGCAACATGTCATCGACATACATAGCTACATATATGAAATGACCACCTTCTTCCTTAGAATACACGTAGTGATCAACCTTGCTTCTTACAAATACCAAACTAAGGGTGCATTTATCAAACTTTTGGTACCACATCCTTGGTAATTTCTTTAGACCATAAAGTGATCTATTCAGTTTGCACATGAGCTCTTTCTTTCCCTTTACGACAAATCTTTCAAGTTGTTTCATGTAGATTTCTTCTTCCATGTCCCCATGTAGGAACATTTCTTTCACATCCATTTGCTTTATTTCAAGATAAAATGCTACAACTAAAGACATTGGTACTCTAATGGAGGTTAATTTGCAATAGAAGATAAAATATCACCGAAGTCAACTCCCTTGACTTGGGAATACCCTTTTGATACCAGTCCAACTTTGAACTTCCCAACTTGACTTGCTGCATTCAATTTCTCATTGAGCACCACTTGCTACCAATATGTTTCCTTTAATTAGGTATTTATACCAAATCTCATCTCTCATTCTTATGCAAGGATTCCATTTCTTCGACCATAAAATCCTTCCAGAGTTTACCCTCTGTTGATTCAACTACCTCCTTGACAAAACGGGGCTCATCATCAGTGGCAGATAATACAAATGTAGAATGAAAATTAGGTGGACTATACCTTTCAACTGATTTCCTTACTCATTCAAACCTCCTTACAACTAGAGTCGACAATTCCACCTCTTCATCTGATTCAATCAACTCATTTGAATCAAATTCCTTGTTCTTTATCTCAACTACTAGTTTCTCTAGTTCTTTCTCTCTTTGAGTTCTTCAACCCTGGAAATTCCTCTGATTTCCTTGAAGATTACATCTCAACTTTACACTTTTTTCCTCAACACCAGATCCCACAACTTATATCCTTTAATTCCATCCTTGTAGTCGATGAAGATATGCTTGACTGCCTTGATGTCTAGCTTGTTCCTATTTTCCCTGGGAGCATGCACAAATACATCAATACCAAAAACTATGAGATGTGAGAGAGAAGGTTTCTTGCCAAACCATACCTAATGTGAAGCTGTGTTGACTAGCATTGATGAAGGAGACCTATTTACCAAATATCATGCAATTTTGACTGCTTTTTCCCAAAACTCTTGTGTGATCCTAGCATCACCGAGCATGCTCCTTTCCTTTTCCATAAACCTCTTATTTATTCTTTCAACAACTCCATTCTACTGGGGTGTATATGGTGTGGTATTTTTGTGTGCTATACCACATTGCTTACATAACTGCTCAAAATCCTTACCACTGAACTCACCTCTATTGTTAGTTCTCAAAACCTTGATCTTCTTATCTATTTGGTTTTACACAAGAGATTTAAATGCTTTGAAGTTACTAAAAACATTAGATTTATTCCTAAGTAAATATAACCATGTATTCTTAGAGAACTCATCTATGAAGGAAACATAATACAAATATCCTCATAGTTATTGAACTGGTATAGGCCCAAACACGTCACTATGTATCAATTCCATAATCTCTTTTTCCCTTGTAGCTCCAGATGGGAATCTCACACGATTATGTTTTCCATAAATGCAGTGTTCACATAAATCAACCTCTAAATTACAATCATGAAAAATTTCGACCATACCTTTGTTGTTCATAGCTCCAAGTCATTTTTATCCAATATTTCCCATCCTCTGGTGCCATAACATGGTTGGGTTGACTAGACGAGGAACAATTGAGCCAGTCATAGTAGATTTGAGTTTAGTCGAGTCAAGTTGATTCACAATCGAGCTGACCTCAGAGACAACAATGTTTTTGCATCCAGTTGAGTCGAAAGCCCCAGACAACATGTACATGGTTCTAATCCAATCTCCTCTCATTAAACCATTTCTCCCCTAACCATTTTTTACAAATCCTTCTGAAATAAAGTGTGCACACCTACATCACTCATTTTACTGACATACATTATATTTCTTGCCAAACCTAGAATATGTAGAACAATTGGAAGGGTTCTACTCCTCCCATCCTCTGGCAATAATCAAACTCTACCTCATCTAATAATTTTGGTTGTCAACTCAGTCCCCAAGAATACATCTCCTCCTTCATATTTCTCATATTCAAAAATCCATTCCTTGTGAGGTTTCATATGAAAATATGCACCTAAGTCGATCAACCAAATTTCATGCTCCGACTATGTACTAGTCGATGCTAGATACATAATTCCTCCTTTGTCTAAAGATGTATTTCTTTTAGTCGACTGCATTTTGTCTGATCCATGACTATTCTTAGTTGATTTTGAATTGTAGAATCTTTTTTAATGCCGATATTTACCTCATTTCCAACATCTTCTTCTTGACTAAACTAGGAATTTATATCTACCCTTTGATTTTGACTTTTGACTAAAGAATTTTCCTTTTCCTTTGTTGACTGGTCTACCTCTCACCGTCAAGGCTTCCTTGGTCAATCCTTCCATGTTCATCTACCTTATTTCCTTTGAAAGAAGAAATGCAACCACATCTTCAAGCGTTAACATGATTGAATTACTCCCAATAGCCATGACTAGACCATCCCATGAATTTGGAAAAGAACATAATAGAATTATACATTTCTCCTCCTCGATGATTTTAATATCCACAGACAATAGGTTCCATAGAAAATAATTGACTTATTACAATATTGAATGCATTCAGATGCTTTGTTACTAAGCTCCCATCACTCATCCTTAGAAGATACAATTTCTTCCGAAGAAACAACTTGTTTACCGGGGATTTCGACTGGTACAAGTTTCCCAACATATCTCACAATTTCTTTGTAGTTTCTTCACCTGATACATTCAACAATATCGAATTTGAAAGACATAGTCAAATCGTACTCCTCCCCTTTCCGTCGAGTCCCTCCCACTCTTCCTTCGACATACCTTTCAAAATTGTTCTAGGATCTACAAGGATATCTTCCATAGATCAAAATTTTGGCCATTGAATTTGTCATTCTCAATCCTCAAACTACCTTCCATTCTTTTAAGCACATATTTAAAATTGTTTCCTTATAGCTTCCACTAGACTTAGGGTTTAACACAGATCCAAGGTCTGTTCAATCTTGCTCTGGTACAAAATGTAACAGAGCAACTAAATGAGCTCTACCAAAGCTCTGATACCACATGTAAATAAACACTAAACCAACTAGGAAATATAAGATAGAATTAAATAATAAAACAACAATGAAAAACACTCACATTACATAGAAATTTACCTTGGAAACCCTTAATTGAGAAAACTGATGATGCTTGAGCGACTCCTTCTCCTTAGTTATCTTATTATTTCATTGAATAAAGAGTTACATAACTAACCTTGGTCTACACCTAAGACACAATCATCATCATACTCTCTTGCTCTTATGTAAGAACAACTCTCCAGCCAATTTGACTTACATCCTCATGACCGTTACATACCCCTCATATTTGAGAGTTCTCTCATTAAAAATCACTTTCTACAGTATCACATCACGCCATATTTATAGGATTTACAACATGCAAAACCCTAATTCATGGTGCCCAAAAATGGTTAGAGATCCATGAACATGATTGGATGTAATCCTACAAACATCGAGATTATGTTACAGTCGACTAACAAGTCGATCTCTAGTTCATCTTCCAATTGACTATCAGTCGACCTTTTAATCGAACTCCTTTCGACCTTCTGTTGACCTCTAGTTGACTCAAACTATCAACCCGACCTCCGACTTATCCAAACCATCAACTTGACTTGATCGTCCAGTCGATTATTCACCCAGTCGATCCACCTCGTCTAGTCAGTGGATTGATTGTGTTTTCACTGCAAATAATATAACAACCCAAAAATTTATAGAGTAAGGTGGATTTTCCATGAGCAATGAAATGAAAACTAGTGAATCTTCCCACCATCACAATTTTCTATTATGACTTGTAGATATCATAAATAATAAAAGGATAATGAATTAAATATTTAAAGCATCATTAACATGATAAAGAATACAACCATTAACTAGAGATTCTATCACAAAGTTTACCATCTATCCACATGAGTTCCATCATTCAACTGCATAACAAAATCACCAAAATTATATAAGCCCACTATTATCCACATTAGAATGATAACAATATGATGATTGCAATCATAAATGAAATTTTCATTTACATCCCAAACTGACAACATCATTAAGGTCTAGCTACCCCAAGCATCTACCTCCACTAGGCTAGTTATGGTCACTTTGTTCCAATATCTCATCATAAAAACAACATCGTTTGGGATTATGAAGCACTATTTAGATCTATCTTTGATAATAATCCCCACTTTAATTGTTAAACATACCATGATTAAAAAATAAGAGACAAAAATATCATTAAAAAAATCCTTCCTTCATCCATCACATATCACTTCATTTCTACTAAACTTAGAATCCATGCAAATACAAGCAATACATGCCATTGAAAGCCTCTTATGAATCAATTATAGGAAAGGGAGAGAGAGGTCGACAAATGCACGAGACATTAGAATGAAAAAGAGATTCCCCTTTTGGCACAACCAGTACTCAAGATCATTAGAATCTAGTTGAAGTTAAAATAATATATGGGAAATTCTCTAGGCTATAATATGAAAAGAATCCCAACTCGTCTCATGAACAAAAATAACCCAACTCATTGTGTAAATCTCCTATAAAAAATAAATTTTTTATCAACATGGTTTAAGGTGAAAGGATTTCCCTAGGGACAATGCTAAGAAATGCGAGGAGAAACTCAGAAGATTATATAACCAAGTTACCATCATATAATTCCTCACTCAAACTCTTTGGTGTTTTAACCATAACTACTACATGGGGTGTGGGGAGGGGTGTTGATATGATATTTGAGACAATAAATAACCAAATCATCTTAAGTTGAGAAAAAAACAAATTGTGTATTGTCTCTAATATTGCCTCTATGTTGGTGTCTTGCTAGAGACTAAAGAATTGTCTCTAGAGACAATATAGAATGAAAATGTTTTTGTCTATCCATAAACAATATGGATTTTGTCTTTACAGAGAGACTATATAAAACAATGTATAATAACAAATGGCTTACAACTAAGATAAATATTGCTTTATTAAAAATAGACTACAATATTATTTGTTAATTTATAACATAGCATGAAGAAATTGAAGCACCAACCTCCTACTTGTAAGGTAGGTGATCTTCCATTCAGTTAGAACCCTTTAAACAAATGGGGGAGAGGGGTAGTGTTAACACCTATATTAAACCTTTGTAATCCTTGGTACAACTCTAACATTCACACTTTAGTTTACAACAATGAGATAAAATGTTCAAGACCAAGCCATTAATAATACACTTTCCAAGTTCATCATCATGTAACTATTATATTGAATTTAAAGGTGATGTACAATGTAACATCCCGCTCTTGTGTGCACTGAGAAAACTTATCCTTGAGGACACTTTCTCGCAAGTGATCCAAATTATTATACTATCGGTCGTTCGATTATGATTATGAGACATTATGGATTGATGATATGTTATTTTGTTGTATTCACATAGACAGGTTCTATTGACTGGGTTCTCTTGAGTGTGTAGGACTTTGGACATTGAAGATGCAGAGGCATCGATGAAACCCCTTGGACTCCGAATCTAGTTAGGGAGAGGACTTTTGGGTTTGAATGTTATTGATGCGACACATGTACATATGATTAGATTTTTTGATGATTGATTATTGTTGCTGACATGATTCGTTGTTGGATGCAAGCTGACGATAGCTTGCCGACTAGACTCACATGTGGAGTAGAGGGGTCACGCAGGAAAACCAAAGACTTGAGGGAGAGGTGTGGAAAACAACCCTGCCACAACCTACTAGCACTCCCACCGTGGCTCGAACTGTAGGTTAACGATTACCTAGTTCGAGAAGACCCACGATGCCGTGAGGGAAGACTGTGACAGTCGCTCACGATGATTGTAAGGGGCACACAATAAGGCAGGGGCCTTATTCCTTAGATGCCCTTAGTTTCCCACAAGATCACCTGGCGAAGTATTGACTCCAGGGGTTTTTGACGTCTACCAAAGTCAGTCAAGAGGTGAGTGGCACCCTTGGAGCACGTAGTGCATCCTGAAGGGCACGTCATGCAAGGAAAACATAAAGCGGTGAGTGGCACCCTTGGAGCATGTAGTGCATTCTGAAGGGCATATAGTGCAAGGAAAACAGAAAGAGGCGAGTGGCACCCTTGGAGAACCTAGTGTGTCCTAAAGGGCACATCATGATTTTAACTGGTAAGTGAATAAACCTAGTCGGACCTAAAATGAATGATGTGATAAGGAAGATTTAAAAACAATTTTTCCCTAATGAAAATGTCGCCCAACCTTGAGAAATTAAAACCTAGGTCTAAGTAGAACATGTGGTCAAAAAGTAATAATAAATAAACATGTAACAAGAAAGGGGTAAGAAATTCAAATTAATTTATTTAAGTCAAATTATCTTGAAGAATTAAAATTTTTGAAAAAGGGGGAAATGGTTGTTTTATCTACTTTTTTGCTAATTTAATTTTAGTTAAAAAGAAAAGAGGGTAAATGGTTGTTTCATCCACACTTGCTAAATTATTTTTAATTAAAGAAGAAAAAGTGTAATTGGTTGTTTTATCTACACTTGCTAAATTTGATTTTTAGTTAAAAAGGAAAAAGAGGGAAAGTTAAAAGAAATAGGAAACTTAAATAAAAAGGGGAAACCTAAAAAGGGGGGAGGGAAGGTAAAGAAAAAGATGAATGTCTAACTTAGTAAGGAATCTTGCCATTGGAACTTTCTAATTATGAAAGAAACTAAGAATTAAGTAAGGCGTAAGTCATTTAAGAAGTGTAAGGGAATTTTGGGACACCTAGGAGCATTTTTAGGAATGTGTTTAGGTGGGTGAGGGAAAGAGGAATAATTAATTAATTAATAAAATTAATTTTCTAGTGCAACTAGGGGATCGAGCAACATGTGTACAGGGGAGGGTTTTCCTGATTAAAATTTATGAAAAAGGAATTTAATGAGAATTTGGGAAACTAATTACTTAAAAACTCTATAAAAAGGATGGAGGAAGAGGAGTATGGATCTCATCTTGATGCGTAATGTTACGCTGCTGAATTTTTCCTTGACTGAACTTTCTCTTGTGGGAGTTGGGATACCCAGCTCGGGTAACGAGTGGTAGCTCGACCTTCCAAGGCGATCTGGGTGCCATTAGTTCTCTGGTATTGTGTGCGTGGCCCCTTTACGGCTCGGGGGCTCAGGGGGAAGAAGAGTATCCCTAACGTTGGTTGGGAGGTACCGGTGAGGTCACATCGGTCGACAAGCGGGAGCTGGATGGAGTGCACGTGGGACAGAAACTACAGAGCATTCACGTTTGGCCAAGGTACGCCTGTTTAAGTTGTTACTTACAATAAAATTAATTTACACATGTTATTTCTTTGTGCTCGGTTGAAGATTTCATTGCCATGAGCGTTCTTTCACCTGCTTTCCTATGATATTTGTAATCCCCTTGCTTGTTGTATTCAAAATCGATTTCCCTTGGCGAACCCGACTTCTGATTGCAATGACTGTCTGCGTGGGTTTTATTGATTATTATGACAAGATTGTGTTTTTATCTTTTGTCCCTTATCCCTTAGTCATCAGTCTGTGCCTGAGCAGTCGATCAGGAGCCGAATCGACGGTCGTCACTTCAGTGTTTAAAGACCTATAGATTCAAATGCCCTTCTTTTCTATGCATGGATGATGAGTGAAGGTAAAAGTTTTCCCAACTGTCTATCCCTTACTTATCTCTGCGTTTGATTGATTCATGGCTACATGTTTATTCTTGCGCCTTCTTGTGAATGAGTACCTCTGCATTTTGATTGCTTGAACTCCGAAAACCTTTGCGTTTCCTTGAAAGATTATCCTTGCATTCCTCTGATTGATTACCTCTGCATTTCCTTGAAGGATCAACTCTGCATTTTTTTTTTTTGGGTAAAATCTCAACGTTGAATGGTAAACCCTCTGTGTTTCTTTTAATGATGATCTCATGCATTTTGGAAGGGGTAAATCTCTGCGTTTTAATGATTGACTGCATTTTTATACATTAAAAGACAACAAAATTTTACTTTGACTGGCAGTGAATTTCAACTTTGATTGACTGTGTTTTTATACATTTAGAGACAACGAAATTTTACTTTGACTGGCAGCGAATTTCAACTTTGATTGACTGCGTTTTTATACATTAAAAGACAACAAAATTTTACTTTTCCTGGAAGCGAATTTCAACTTTGATTGACTGTGTTTTTATACATTAAAAGACATCGAAATTTTACTTTGACTAGCAACGAATTTCAACTTTGATTGACTGAGTTTTTATACATTAAAAGACAACAAAATTATACTTCGATTGGCAGCGAATTTCAACTTGATTGACAACGTTTTTATACATTAAAAGACAACGATTCGATTTTTAATGGATAGCGATTTGATTATTGGATAGCGATTTGATTTTATTGGATAATGTTGATTTAAGGGATACGATTTGATGGTTAGCGATTGATTCAATGGGTAGCGATTTAAGCTTTTAATAACACAACGATATCATTTTTCGCTCACCAATATCATATTTAACTTAGCAATATATTTATTATGACAACAATGTATTAACAACAACATTCTGGACAACGATTAAATATTGATTTAAAGAAAATCTATTTGACAACGATCTTAGATGTATTGTGTAGCGATATCATGTATTTAATGGATAACAATATATCTTAGTCCACGTTTATTTAATTGTGTCTGCGAAATTATATATGTATGCATTTCTTTTCTTTAATGATAAAACACAACAAACTTTATGCCCCATACCAAAGCAAGACAACGATTTATACATGCTCTAAACGCACAAATCTAGACCGCGAGTTTTCTTGGCGATATAACTCAGCGATTTTATGATTAATGTATTACACAACAACTTCACTATTTAACTCTACGATCTTATAGATTTAAATGTCATCTTTATCAGTTAATTACTCTGCGTTTTAGATATATATTACTGTGAATTTACATACACTGTAGTAAGTTGCGTGTGATGGCTATGAACAGGTGCGTTTTATGATTGTGTTATATCGTTGTGTGGCAAATGTTGTGTGTAACGCTGTGCATGACAACAAATTTATATATATATATATATATATATTTATTACTGTTGTATTATTACCGTCGTATATATCATTACAACAATATGACTGTATTATTATCGTTGTGTGGTAACTGTTGTGTGGTAGGCGACGCATGACAACGATGGTATAGTATATATCATTATTGAATATCATTATTATATACCATTAAGGGATAGCCCTATATTTAGATGTCAATATCTATATTATATATCATTAGTGCTAATATCATTTAGCTCTTATTTTGTATAGACATCGAATACATAGAGAATTAAATTTGACAACAATTAAATTTGTTTATGACAACAAATATAATGGACATAAATATTATTTTGGGACAATGATATCTTTGTTAGATATAATAGTTCACATTTAGGATAACATTTATGATAATAGTAACTTTTATAATAGTTCACTCCTTCATGCTTAGATTTCATGTTTAACAAATATTGGTTTATGGTTGTTGGCAAGTCGTTTAATAGCTTGCGCAAGATTAATGGTTGAGGGATTAATAGTCTTACTAGCTAAACAATTAATATTTTAATCAATTGATCGGTCACCATGCGCCTTGTGCCTTAAGTCGAATTGTAATGGTGGTTGGTCATAGTAGTTCACCACCCATGTTGCCTTGTAGGAACAAGAAATCCTGCGGTTGGTTGCACAATTTAATTTGGGTGATGTCATCTTGCGTCTTGTCGACCTGTTTCTTGGGTGCATGGGTATAGTCTTCTTGTCGGTCAATTCGGTCTCCTAGCGCATTGGATTTTTCTTGGGTTATTGGTCCAGATAGGTTATGTTGCGCCAGGGTTATTGCCTCGCATATCGCCTTGTGAAGACATGACTCCTGATGAGGGGATCATTGCGTGCCCTGATAGATAGATGCAAACGATAACCTGGCCGAAGTCTTGTGCTTCTTGATGTGGGCGTTTTGTTCGTTGTAATTGATGTTGGTACTTGGTTGTAACGCCTTAATGTGTTTGGTTTGTGCACCGTAAAGGTTTCTGGATACTGGTCATCGAGGCCGTTGAGTCAGGATTGTGGATGTTGTCCTTTAGCTTGTAGGTGTTGTCTTGCTTGTGTTGAGCGGGTAGTCGTTGTATTGTCTATGGTGTCACATGTTCGTCCGGTTGCAAGATGTGCTAGTGTGCTGGGTCGTTGGTTGTCTGTTGCCTGAGTGCATAAGTTGTGTTCATCATCAAGTTGTGTTGATTACTTGTGCCTGCCTGCGTCGCTTGTAGTCGTAACAATTGGGGTCGTTACATATGGTATCAAAGCAGGTTCAACCCTACGACTGTGGATCACCAGGATTGCCACTACTGTAAACCCTTGAGTATCAACCTAGCGCTAATTAAAAACTTTAACGTGTCCATGCGATGATCTCGATTAGAGGACGCCACAGAGGTTCGCGGCATGGTGCTGTGGAAGGAGGTGCGACGCCTCCAGAGGTGCCCGCACCCTTGGAGTCCAACCCCCAAGGGGAAGAACAAGTCCTTGGGCTGGATTCGATTGTTGTAAGGGATGAGGATGGTCTGACAAGGTCCTTCCAGAGATTGTCAGAGGCCTTGATTCACCATCTGTGCTGAGATGAGGCCAGGGTGCCTGTACCCCTATGGGTCCACAACCAACCAGTACCATTAGTATTCACCATGAACTCGAGAAGGTCAATTTTCCTGAGTTCTTGGGTGCCAAGGATGGTGCAGCCGCCGAGGTATGGTTGGAGAATATGGCGAGGTTCTTGCACGTCGCGACTATATCTCTAACATGAAGGTCTGCATGTCGGTCTTTCAACTGAAGGGGAGCGCTCTTCTATGATGGAAGACGCTCCTACCATAATTGAACATGGTCGTCGAAAACGTGTCATGGGAACTGTTCGAGGAATGGTTCCAGGAGAGGTATCTTTCTGAGGAATTTGTTGAGCGTCAACTCAATGAGTTCAACGCCTTGCGATAGGGTGGTTGTATGGTGTCCCAGTACGAGGTCTATTTTTGGAGCTACTTCGGTATGCTCCACCCCTTTTACCAAGAAACTTAAGGGAAACAAGTTTGTGTTGGCCTTAGTGTTAGGATCCAACTTCTACTTTGGGTACCAGGAGTACTGGACCGAAGAAAGCGTGTTGGAGTGTGGGGAGCCACATTACCAGCATGACTACCTAGTGGAGAGGACCAGAACATCTGGATCAGCCGGATCCACTACCGTGGGAGTTTTGGTCAAGGCCCATCAGATTCATGTAGTGATGAGTAACCTCCAGGTAGAGCACTAGTCGACTGTGCTCAAGACGTCAGATACCGTCATTGACCATACCCTTAGTATTTTGATAGATTCTGGTGCTACCGAAATTTTTATTTTTGGTGCGACGTTGAAAAGAATTAAGGTTAAGGCAGTCAAACATGATGATTTTATCTTAGTAGAAATGGCTTCTGGAGCCAAACAGAAGGTTGGTGGGAAGGTTACGCGCTGTATCCCTAACCTGGGAGAGTTTGTCACCAGGTCCAACCTGTACGTCACGATCTTAGGATCTTATGACGTCGTGATCGGTATGAAATAGTTGGAATCACATGAGGTGATACTCAACTGTAAAATGAAACGGTTGAGCTTGGTCAATGATGAGGGTTAGAGATGCGTGATTATAGGTCAGAACTAGGGAGTTTCCCTGAGGTTCATCACTTCCTTGCAGCTATGGAAGAGCATGCACAAGGGATGTAAGATTTATGCGATCCTTGTGTTAAACGAGAAGGGAGTAGCAGAAGGTCTAGAATACCTTCCGGTGGTGAGAGAGTTTGCGAATGTCTTCCCTGAGGAGTTACCTGGAATGAATCCAGAGGGGGAATTGAAATTAACCATTGACCTAAAACCAGGGACTGAACCGATAGCAAGAACACCTTATTGGATGTCAACCCTAGAGTTATAGGAGTTGAGAATGCAACTGAAGGAGTTGATGGACTTGGGACTTATATGCCCAAGTGTGTCACCGTGGGGTGCACTGGTTATCTTCATACGGAAGAAGGATGGGTCGTGGAGACTCTACATTGACTATCATCGATTGAACAAAGCAACGATCAAGAATTAGTATCAGTTACTAAGGATTGATGATATGTTTGATCAGATGAAAGGTGCGACAGTGTTTTCAAAGATCTACTTGAGATCAAGGTATCACTAGTTACAGAACAAGGAGGATGACGTCCCTAAGACCACCTTTAAGACGAGGATTGGACATTACAAGTTTATTGTTTTACCTTTTGGACTGATAACCGCCCCTGGGGTATATATGAGTTTGATGAACGGGGTGTTCCGCAAATACTTGGACAAGTTCGTCCAAGTATTCATTGATGATATTTTGATTTACTCTCAAACGATGGAGGATCATGATGAACACTTGCACTTGGTACTATAGTGTTTGCGAGGGAACAAATTGTATGGGAAATTGTCTGAATGCTCATTTTATCAATCGAAGATTCACTACTTAGGGCATGCCATCTCTGGAGAAGGTATCGCCGTGGATCCAACAAAGGTCAAGGATATTATGGAATGGCATGTGCCGACGAATGTCCCAGAAGTGCGTATCTTCATTGGTTTAGCGGGATACTATCGAAGGTTCGTCGAGGGTTTCTCAAAGATAGCAAATCCGATTACAAAATTGTAGAAGAAGAACAAGAAGTTTGTTTGGACCAAGAATTGCACGAAGGAATTTAGGAGGCTCAAGGAGCTGTTGACAACAACACCGACACTAAAGGTCCCTGTCATGGACGCAGACTTCTTGGTATGCACTGACGCATCCAAGGAAGGCTTAGGCAGAGTCTTGATGCAAGACGATCGAGTGATTGCTTACATCTCAAGAAAGTTGAGAAGGCATGAGGAGAACTATGAAACACATGAATTGGAGTTGTTAGCCATTTTTTATGCCTTGAGAGTTTGGAGACACTACCTTATTGGATGGAAATTGTACTAAAAACAGATCACTATGGACTACAACACATCTTTACGCAAAGCGACTTGAACACGCGACAACGGAGTTGGTCGGAATTGCATAGAGAGTATGATTTCAAGATTTCTTACATAAAAGGGACAGTGAACAGAGTGGCATATGCGTTGATTCGGAGACCACACATATTTTCGGTGATTTCCTCTTCAGATGAATCTACGTGAAAATATTCTAACTTTACAGCGCGACGATGACTAGTTGATCCGGATTATTTTCGGCACGAAATGAGAGCGGAGATATAATAAAGAAATGCACAGAGATATTGCAGATATTCAATAATATAACAGAAATGTATCAGAGATGCAACCATAAACATAGATATACAGTAATACACGA